>QAPF01000334.1:0-41033 GCA_004367935.1 Colletotrichum sidae | reverse complement strand
CCTATAGATCTTAAGAATTTAAATATATATATCTAAATAGATTGATTCTTATTACTCTTATTTTAAATATTTCAATTATATTAATATAATTATAAATCTTAATAAATATTTTAAAGTTTATATTTTTCTATTTCTTATAGTAATTATAATAAGTTCTAGGAGTTTTAAATCTATTTCTAATTATAATAACTATTTAGGTAATTAAGAGATTATTTTAAATTGATATAACTAATATCTTATAAGATATATATATTTTCTAGTTAGTATATTATTAAATATTCCTCTTATAGAGTTTTATCTAGAGTTATAATTAATATATCTAGTAATAAATATCTATATTTTATTTTTAAAGATATTATAATCTTTACCTCTCTATTTATCATTTAATTAATATATTCTTTTAAATAATATCTTGATCTTTTTATAAAGTTAGCTCAAGATGATCTATTATTTTAAAAATATCTAATAGCTTCTCCTAAAGTATATATAAAACCTTATAGATCTTTATAATCCTATTTATTATTATTCTTTCTACTTAGAACTATTTCTTATAATAGGGATTTTTATAAATATAAGTATTCAAATATTTAGTTTAACTAGTTATAAGCTTAGTATTAATATGCTCTTATTAGTTAATATTAATAGTATTACTTATATTAAAGTTTATTTTATTCTTAAGCTTTCTAATATAGAAGGTTATTATTTCTTAATAGATATAAACCTTTTAATTTTTAGGAGTTATTTAATATATTCTAAATTCTTCTTAATTTTTTATCTTAAGTAATACTAGTTTTTCTAATTAGCTTTAATACTTTTTACTATTATTTAGATTAATATATTCTTATTAAATCTTTATACTAGTTTTTCTTTTACAATCCTTTTACTTATAGATAGGTATATCCTTCTATGAATAAAGTAGTTTTTAAATAATTATAATATCCTTCTTTTTATTATATTTAAATATACTTCTTTTTAGTTTTAGAAGGTTTTTTAATAAGTATTTTATAAATCCTTAAAATAGAAGTCTTATTCCTTCTATATTTATATATAATAATAGATATATATATTATTAATACTCATATTTCTATTTGAAGGTATAGCTTATTCTTCTTACTATTTAAATATAACCTTCTAATATATACTAATTAATATTTTTACTCTCATTTATTAAAATACCTTTTTATATTTATTAGTATAAGCTATTATATTTTAGTTGCCTTATACTTCTCTAGAACTATTATTAGGATTTAGTAAGGAAGATATAATCCAGAATAATAAGTTAGGAGAATATCTATAGTTAATATAATTTTATTATATTTTAAATATAGGTATTTTTCTAAGAGTTATAGCTTTAGAAGTATATATATTTATTAGATAAATTATAACTATTAAATAGAAGTTTCCTTTTAGTAGAATTCTATATATATCTCTCAATTTAAGTTTTTAAAGATTTCTTAAGGTAAATTTAGTTTAATTATTATATTTAATAATATATTTAGTGATTTATACAAATAGGTATAATTAGTTAGTACTAAAAGTAATATTAAAGTTGGTATTCTTCAAGCTAATCCTTTTTACTATAACTATATATTATAATTATATAAATATACTATTCGTAATAGATAGAAGTAATAAGAGATAAAAACTAAGTATTACAAGTTATTATTATATATAATAACTAGTAAATAGAGTAGTACTTCTTCTTAATATCTTATAGAAGATAGCTTTAGGAATAATAACTATTATACCTATTAGGTAGGTAGTAATATCTATTATATTAAGTTAATATATAGTAATTTCTTCTTATATTATTTCTCGTATTTATCTTCTTTCTTTATATTTTAAATCTTATTATTAATTATTAGGAGTTTTTTCTTTTTTAATCTCTTTTTCTAATAATTATATTTCATTAAGTAATAGTACATCTTAGTATCTATTTAGTTCTTTTTATATTATTTGATATATAAGTAAATACTTAGAGAATACTTAGGGATAAAAATAGTAAATAATGATTTTATAATACTTCTAGTTTTAATATTATTTATTATAATATTATAAACTCATTAGTTTTCTAGATATTCTTATAGAATAACTATTATAATTATTTATAAAATATTTAAAGATAAATATTAGGAGTATTTTTATTATTATTTTATATTACTAGTTTTTCTATATTACTTCTTAAGATTTCCTTATTAAATAAAATAAGACTTCTTTTTAAGATTTCTTTTCTTATTAGTATAATATTTAGAATTAATTTAATTACTAAGGATTGAATATTGAAGTTTAAATTATTTATAATCTTTAGGTTATTCTTATTATTAAGAGAAGGTTTATTATAGTATTGTAATTATTAAGTTGATCTTTTATTATCTTTCTATTTGCTAAATATATATAGGATATTAGGAGATAGTAATAGGGAAGAATAGTTTGCTATAGATCTTTCTTTCTTATTTTATACTAATCTTATTATATTTATTATTATATTCTTATTTTAATAAATTCGTAGAGATCTAGGTTGTTAGTCTATTATATAATAGATATAAATAATATTAAGTTAATAAGTTGTTATAAGTTTACTTTCTTTCTTTATTTTTATTATATAAGCTTCTAGAGGTTGTATTAGTATTTTAATATAATATATAGTTATAATAGCTTTAAATCTATCTCTTTTTATTATATAGACTTCTAGAGACCTTTTTAAGAGATATTATAATTTCATCTCATTAGATTATTCCTTATTAATCTATAGTTAAATAGTAGTAAATAGTATTAGTGGTAGTAAAATACTACTAATTAGTATTAGTTTATTATTAGTAAATACTATAACTAATTGATTATATAAATAGTATATAAATAGTTGTTTCTATTTGTAATATTTATATTTAGATTATAGTATATATATATACTATATACTATAGGGATAAATCTATATAATAATCCTTCTACTCTTCTCAGTTTAAATTAGTAGGTTGATTACTTAATTACCTACTACTACAGCTTTAGCCATCTTAATATTTTATTTAACTTGATAATTATTCTTTCTATCATATTAAAATATATTTCCTCTTAATTTTAAAAGACTTTTTAATAAATATCTTATAAATTCTTAAAGTAGAAATCTTACTTCTTTTATCTCTATACATAATGATAGATATATATATTTTTAATATTTTTGTTTTTATAAGAAATTATAATTTATACTTCCTATTATTTAGAAATAGCTTTTTTATATATACTAATAGATATCCTTATTTAAATTTACTAGAATACTTCCTTATACTTATTGATATAAATTACTATTTTTCAATTATTTTATAGTTATTTAAAACTATTAAGAAGACTTAGAAAGAAAGATATAATTTAAAATAATAAATTATGAGAATATCTATAGTAAATATAGTTTTACTATATTGTAATTAAAAGTATTTCTCTAAGAGTTATAACTTTGAAAATATATCTACTTATTAGACAAATTATAATTTTTAGGTAGAAGTCTTCTATTGATAGAATTCGATTTAAATCTTCTAATTTAAATCTTTAAGAATCTCTTAAAATAACTCGTATCTAATTATTATACTTCATTATATAGATACATTAATATAATTAGTAAGAGCTAAGAATAGTATCAAAGTTAATATAATTATCAATCCAATTTATTTAATTATAGCAATCTATTATACCTATATGAAGATACTATTAGTAATAAATAGAAATAGCAAAAGATAAAACATAAGTACTATAAAGTATTATTATATATATCTACTTATATATAGAATAGTACTTTCTCTTAATCTATTATAAAAAGTAGGTTTAAAATAAATACTATTATATATATTAAATAGGTAGTAATATTTAGCTTACTTAATTAATATATAATATTCTCTTCTTATACTATCTTTTATAGTAATCATATTTAACTAAATAGCTATATTTTCGTATATCTATCTAAGACTTCTCATTTTACTAATGAATTTTATTAATTAATCCTCTAATTCTCTATATTATTAATATATCAAGAAATATTCTAAGAATACTTGGAAATAAGAAAGATAAGAAATAGTTTTATAATACTTTCAGCCTTAATATTATTTACTATAATATTATAAACTTACTAAATGTCTAGGTATCTTTATAGAATATTTATTAAATAATATATTATATGAAAGGGAAGTATTATAGAGATATCTATTATTATTTCATATTACTAGTTTCTTTTTATTACTTCTTAAAATCTCTTAATTAAATAAGATAAACCTCTTTTCAAATATTCCTTCTTCTTATTAATATTATATTTCAAACTAATTTAAATACTTTAATCTGAATTCTAAAAGTTGAATAACCTTTAGTCTTCAAAGAATTATCATTAGGAAAAGGCTTGTTATAATATTATAATTATTAAAATGATTTCTTATTATTTGTCTGCTTATTACATATATATAAAATATCAAGAAGTTAATAATAAGGAATAGTAGGTTACTTTAAATCTATCTCTCTTATTTATATTAATCTTATTATGTTTATTACTTTATTCTTATTTTAATAAGTTAATAGAGATTCGAATCATCAATTTATTATATAATAGATATAAATAATATTAAATTACTGCGTCCTTATAAGTTTATCTTCTTTTATTAGTTTTACGATATAGACTTTTAGAAGTTATATGAATATTTGAAAATAGTGTATAATTATATATTACAGACTTAAGCCTTAAAGCTTACATAAGATATTACTATTAGGGTTTTATATAATTACTATCCTTATAGTCTAGTAAAGAGTTTTCACCTTAAGTGTAAATTCTTCCTATTTACTATAATATTATAAAAATGTTATTAAAATATCTCTTATAGCTAATTTCTAATATTAATAAACTTTCCAGTTAAGTTTAATTTAAAAGCAAATAGTAGACTATATAAAAGAAATAGAAGATAGGAAAAGAAATAGTAGATATGAGTATTATAAAACTTTTAGTAGTAGTTCTAATAGAATAATAATAGACTAATTCAATAGAAGATAAAAGCTCATTCTTTTAAGAAGCCTTTATATAATTCTCATAAGATTATAAAATAGCTTTATAAGTAATATAGGTATCTTATATAAAAAGAAATTACTCCCTATTAATACCCCTTTTAATAGTAATACTTTCTATTTTTCTACATAGAAAATAATTATATACTATAAATTAGAAGTTACTTAGCTTTTATTATGAAATTAAAAGACTTTTAATAATCTTTATTGATTAGTCTATTACCTAAAGTCTAAATATAGATTAGTAATTCTTATATAATATAAAAGCCTCAATATAATTAGAATATTGATATATTCTTTGAATATTTTATAGAATATGATAAAAATCACTATTATAATATTTAGGCTTTTAAGAAGGTTCACTAGTTATATTAAAAGTCTAAATAGATATTTACTAAGTTTTTTATTAAATTGAAATTAGTTATAAGATAAGTAGTAGGATATTTCTAAGTAAGAGATATTTAATGAAACTATTTCTAATTAGTTCTTCCTTATTAAATTTAAATAATATAGTTATATTGAAGGTCTTTAATTTATTTAAAGTCATATACCTCTTAGAAACCTTTTAAAAGAAACTATACTTAATAGTTAGCTCTTATTTTATAGACTCTATGGATAGTACTAATATTGAAGAACTATTTAAATAGGACAAACTTTAAGTAGTAAATATAGTTAACTAATATGATTACTAATTAATATAAGAGGTATATTAAAGAAAGAAGGTATAGGTTTATATCTATTATAATTACTTCTTTAAAGGATTATAGTTATATAATATTAATACTAACTAGCTAGTAGTATCTATTACTAGCTATAAATAGTTACCAGCTATTAATAGCTAGTAGCAAGAACTAATAACTAGTAGTAATTACTATATAGTCTATATAACTAGTAGGAATACTAGTTGTAGCTACTTACTATAGGATTTGAACCTATTACTCTTACTATAAAATAGTAAAAGCTAGCTAGATATTAAATTACTATATTAAGTAGGATGAGAGTTATATTAAATTTAAATAGTTCCTATTGATTATAATATTAAGTAGACGAATTATAGAACTATAGTTTAGTACTACTATATAGTACTAATGTACCCTAGGATTCTTAATATAAAATCATAGAGCTATAGTAAGTAATAACCTCTATTCTAACTAGAATTAATCGTTAATTAAAATAGAGATATATAGATAATAGGCATAAAGGCAGCCTAGGTTATTCTAGTATTAATATAATACTGCTATAATATTACTCCTTCTTATTATAAAAAGCTAAATAGATAAATAGTTATAATTAGTAAGTTCTAGTTAACTCTTAATATAAAAATACCTAGGACCTATTAGGTAGACTTTATAGTTACTTAGATATATATATAAGTTGATACTTATATATATTATAATACTAAAGATTATTTTATTGATAAATATAAGTTGTATTCCACCTACCTATTAGTAACTTCTAATATTAATATTTAAACCCTATAGTTAGATAAAAGAACTATAAATATTAAGGAAAAGACTTATTCTTTCAAAAGAAATTCTCTAAGAGGCAGATTAATATAATTATCAATAGTAATATTATAATAATAGATAAAGCTAGAGAGATAAGAAGATAACTAGATAAGCCGTCTTTTTCAATTTTCATATTAATAAATAGTAAGTCTTTCATTTCTATCTAAATTAATAGTAATTATAATTATTATAAAGTAATTAATAAGGAGTTTATAAGATAGTAAAACTTTATATTAACTAAATTATTATAGTTATACTAGTTACATACTATTCTAAATACTAGCTAGGAAACTCATATTATTAAAATAATTAAGATATATATTCATTCTAATAAATAAATATTTAAAGTCTTATTCTTTATAGTTTTCAAGATATTATATCTAATTACTTTAAAAAGCTATAATTATAATACTAACAAATTATTTTAAATTCTATGGAAAATATGATAAAGATAAATATAATTAGTAGCCTTACTATTCAGGCTATTAGTAATATGTTATAAGAGATATAGATAAATGGATTTATAAATCTGATTAGGTTATTAGTTATAATATCTTTTAACCTAAGAAGAAAGGAATATAAGTAGATAGTAATTAATTTAATATATTTTAATATAATCTTAATAGTTTTATTACTAATTACCTCAAAATAGCTAATATCTATCTCATTAGTTATTTATACTTCTTTTGCAGACTTCTTTAATAAAGATAAAGTCTTTAGCCTCCCGCCTTATTAAGAGTTATTTGTTATTCTATTCATCTAAAAAGGAATCTAGATAGAATAAGATTAGACTTATTATAAAGACTATTTTATAATATACTAAGAGAATATTTCTTTAAAGTCTGATATGAAACTATAAGTCTAATAGATAAGAATTAAATCTAAGTTAATTTATCTATAATTAAAGTACCTCTCTTCTTTATTAAAAAGCCTACGAGAAAATAGTAACTTAATATAGATTATTACATCTTTAATATTATTAATACTAATAATTATTACCTATTACTATTCATTAAAAAGATTCTATACCTATTATATAAAGCAATATAATCTATAAAGGTTAATGTTTATATAACCTTTTATAAAATCTATATCATAAAAAAAGATAAATATAAAACTAGTTTCTAGATATATGTTAGTTTATCTAAATAGCTTATTATTCATTTCAGGCTGACAAATATATTTATAATATCTTAGTATTATATAAATAATATACTTTAGAGGATTTTTAATAACTTTAGTATAACCTATTTGAATTGTGACTTTATCTATAGTTATAAGTTAAACAAGATTATAAAGATAAAATTATACAAGTCTTCAAGTAGTTATAAAAAGCTAATTGATATTCAGACTTAGAGAAGTATGAATTCTTAGGAAAATAAATTAATACCTCAGTTTTATTATTAAGGTGGGAAAGAGTATTTATCATATTTCTAAGAAGATTAAAGCTATATAAGAATAAGAAGTCCCTAAGAATATCTATAGCATCTAAAGCTTCCTTAATTTTACAAACTTCTATTATAATTCAATTAACTATTGCTCTAGTTCAATAAAGCTTCTTATATAATTAATATAAAAAAGAGTACTATTTTATTAAAATATTATATACTAATAGGTATTTAAAACGCCTAAACCTATATTTATCTTATAATTACTGATAATCTAATATGATTTAAAATAATATATAATAATTGAGGCAGATTACTTAGGAGTAGTATTAAATAGACACTGCTTATAAGAAGATAGAAATAATATATTATAAGTGATTATTCATTATTTAATTAGACTTATTTTAATTTAATAAGTTTATACTATATATAATAAAGAGCTATTAATAATTATATTATATCTAAAAGTATAATTGGTAGAGTTATAAAATATAGTAAACCTATCTGCTATTATTTCTAACTATAAGACTCTAGAATATTTTTTAAATTCTAAGTCTATTTTAGAATAATAGGCTTAATAGGTAGAAGTCTTATTAGAATTTAGCCTTATTTTAAAATACTATTTAGGTTATTTTATAAGGCATCTTTATACTTTCTCTTAGTAGAATTAAAGTAATATAATAAAGGTAAAGTTTCTAATATAAGTCTTTTAACCTCTTTAGGTTAACTTTAAGAATAAAAGTAGGTTTTTTTGAATACTTCTAATTTATAATATATAAAAAGAAGGAAGTTAGAAAGAGGTTATATAAATAGAAGATACCTATTAGTATACTATTAATATACTACTAGCTAGGTATATTGTACTCTAAAATATTATATTACTAATATTATAAGATTAGGTAAATATAGTAATACCCATATATAAGACCTACCTAAAAATAGTCTACTAAATAGTAAGGATATTCTTACTAGAAGTCTTAATATAAATATAAATAGCTAATTTTATAATAGGGAGAAATAGTATTTTATTATATTAAAACTAAGTCTAAGTTATCAATAATGATGGTTTTATAAATAGTTTATAAATCTTTAGTCTCAGGTTAATCTAATATTAATTTGATATTTATAGTATTCTTATAAGACTAATATTAAAATAACATATCAAGAAATATTAAATATTTTATTTGAATATATAATATCTACTAGTATTTATATAAAGACTATAAGTATTACTAAGACTTATTATGATTCCTATGAATAAATGAATAAGTTTTAATTAAAGATTCTATTAATATTATAATAGAATTACTATCTACTAAAAAAGGGAACTTAAGATTCCTAATAATAGTTATAAATTAGCTATTTATATAAATACTTAATTAAAGGCTATATCATTTATAATTCTCACGATTTATATAGAGAAATACTAAAGTATCTAATAGTAGTTTAATAGCTTCTTTATATTAATTATCATAAGTTATAACTTAGACTAAATTAATATCTTTTACATAATATTATATTAATTAATAGGAATATAGTAATTACTATTAATATTATTTTCCTTTTAGATAGATAGTGAGATAGAAAGGTTAATACTTAAGATTTACCTATTTTTATAAATATATATTACCTGCTTATAATTAGACTAGTTTGTTTATACTACTATACCAGTTAGTATTAAATAATAAAGACTTTTTAATTATTAGAATTAATTTAAATAGACTTCTAAATAGATTTAATATTATATTTATTCCATATTTTTGAATAGTAAAATATAATACTGATTCTAACTTAAGATAAGTTTTAAAACTCCTACTTTACTATAAAAATAGTATTGTTATAATATAAGTAATCATAATATATATATAATAATATAATCAAAGGTTTTTGATCTATTTAAAGTTATATACCTCTTAGGAACCCTTTGAAGAAAGCTACACTTAGTAGTTAGCTCTTACCTTATAAACCCTATAGATACTACTAATACTAAAGAACTATTTAAAAAGAAGAAACTTTAAATAGTAAATATAGTTAGTCAATATAATAAGTAATAAATAGGGAAGATATAAGCCTATCTATTAAAGTTATTTTTATTAAGGATTATAATAAGGTAATATTAATACTAGCTAGCTAGTAGTACTTATTACTAGCTATTTATAGTTACTAGTTATTAGCAGCTAGCAGTAAGAGCTACTAACTAGTAGCAGTTGCTATATTTAGTTTATATAATCGGAAGGTATGTTATTATGTATAATTAGGAGGTAAAGTCTAGTCTGTATTATATATAACTAAATATAACTATATATACTATATAAGGTTCTATCTCAAGTAGTTTAAATAGAATAAGACTTATAGGAATAATACTAATACTTAAGATTTAATTAGTTTAAATTCTACTTCTTAAATATATTATTTATAATATATCCTTCTAACTTTAAAAGCTTTATTTATAAGCTAGCTTTCTTAAATCATACTAATTAAACCTTCTATTTATAGCTTATAGAGTTTTATATATTCAGCCTTCCCACCTAATAGGTAACTTTATATAACGCCTAGTAAATAATCTCTATAATAGGAAAATACCTAGTTATATACTATAGTCTATATATATTTCTATAGGTAAATATAGTTAAAAGAACCTAGTAGTATAGCTATTAGTTTAAACCTAGCTTTAATCTAGAAGCTAGTATAAGTTTTATAATAGTTAGAAAGTTATAGCTTGATATACTAGTAGTAGCTTTGAAGTATTAAACTTATTATAATAATACTTATAATATTGACTTATACTAGCTAGCTACTAATAATACTACTAATATATCTTAATAATACTAGCCTTATAGATAAAAGAGAGTAATAGAAGACTAGCCTTTTCTTTATCTTTTAATATATTTGAATCAACAGCTATTTCTATAGTAATACTACTACTAATAATAATAATAATAATAAGAATATAGACTACCCCTACCTACTATTACTATACTTAATCCTTATAACCTTAAAATAAATATCAATCTTGTTAAACCTATTGATAACTATAAGGATTATAAGTATTTTTATAAAAATCTAAATAAGATAGTATTATATAAAAACAACTTTACTATTTTTTCTAGTCTTCTTAAAATAGTTATAACTAAGTTTAGCTTTAAGATATTACTAGTAGATAAAACTATTAATATAACTAAAAAGCATAAGATTGAAAGAATAAAAAAGAATCTAATATTTAAAAGTAGAATATTTAGTAATTATTCTAAATACTTTAAATATATATTAGAAGTAGCTTATTTGGTATTTAAAAAGATATATATATTGAAATCTGTAGTAGCTGTTAGTTAATAGTTGGGAAGGTTTAAAATAGTATTATTAGATAAGATGACTTAAGGTTAGAAATATCGTACTATTATATACTATTAATATAATATTATTATAATTTGAAGATCTAAAGTAACTATAGCTATAATAATTAGTATAAAGTGGGTTGAGATATAAGTTCTACCTAGGTGCTAAATATTCTCTATATAAAGCAAAAGGCTTATATATTATACATTATAAGGATAAATTTATATGATAATCTTTCTATTCTTATTAGTTTTAATAAGTAGGTTAACTACTTAGTTACTTATTACTATAGCTCTAGCCACCTCGGTATTGTATTTAACCCGGTATTCTTCAAAATAGAGTAAATCTAGTAAGTATCAGATTTACTTAAATATCTAGAAAGTCCTATTTCTATTTATTCTAATGAAGGAAATAGCAAGCTTTATAATAGTTCTATATTAGTAAATCATGTAAAAGTCGCTCTATAAAAAGATACTTATTCCTCCTTTATACTCTCAATAGTTCTAAAGTAAATAAAGTAAATATATAAGGAGTTACTCTTTTACTAGATACAAGAGTATTTAGTATACTATTAACTTAGGCTATATATACTATAGTTAAAGTATTCTATACGCTATAATTAACACTATAGCATACATTACGCTAGGTTATATATACTATAATTATAGTCTATTACGCGCTATAGCTATAGTAGTCTATATATTATATTTGAGTATATATATTATAGTTATAGTACCTTATATACTATAGCTATAGCTAGAATCTCAAAATAATCCTTCTATATAAAAACTTCAATATCTCTTTGAATAATAATTAGAGAAAGTCAATCTTACTATGAAATAAACTAACACTTATCTATCTATATAATTATTATTATTTAGAGTATTTCTATATAGATGTATTTTAAGAAAACTACTTCTATTTGATTAAATTTCTCTCAATTTCACAGTTATCTATAATAATAATTTGACTGTCAATTTACCTACTTGTCTATTTACTTTTTCAGCAATATATTTAAGATTTAAAAGAGTAGTAAAAAGATAGATATTTCTATAGATTTATTTATGATATCTAGTTTCTATAAGTAAGTAAAAAGAGTAATTTCCAAAGAAGAAAATCAAGAATCTTAAAGTCAAAAGGATTACGGCTTATACCTTATTAGATTTTTGAAATAAATAGATAAATTTACACTTAAGTAATTATTATAGATAATAATTAAATTAGAAGATATATAGTATAATGAAAGTAGTATTTTTAAAACCGAAACTCAATCAAATTACTTCTACTAATAATAGTTAGATAGAAGAAGAAAATATTATTTAATAATTTATAAAATTAACTATTTCTTATTATGATGTATAGAAATATAGAGATTCTTATATAAAATAGTAATTCTAGATTTTTAGCTATTCTTATTTTATATAGGTTTTAATAGCTATAGTAGATAAATAATTATAATTATAATATAGAAGATACTATAAGTATAATATAGAAGATATTATAATTATAATATAAAAATTAAAGTAGAATATATATTATAATACCTAGTATACTATATATATATTCAAATTAATAATATATTAAATACTTCTTATATTTTATAGAAAAGTAAATTAAAATATATTTTTCTTATTTATATAAGAATTAGTAAAGATAAGAAGATAAGAAGATAAGAAGATAAGAAGATAAGAAGATAAGAAGATAAGAAGATGAGAAGATGAGAAAATAAGAAGATAAAAAGATAAGTAGATAAGTAGATAAGAAGATAAATAGATAAGAAGATAAGTAGATAAAAAGATAAGAAGATAAAGAGATAATAAGGTAAGAAGATAAGAATATAAGAAGATGAGAATATAAGAAGATAAGAATATAAGAAGATAAGAATATAAGAAGATAAAGAATTTAAAAAGCAGTTTTTAAGTAATATAATAATATAAAAGTATTATAAAACTCTCTATTATATCTATTAGAATAATTAGAATAAAACTTTTTGAATATTAGAATAAATCTTGTAATTATTACTAGAATATAGAAGATATATTATTATATAAGTAGTAATATATATAGTTACTATATATATTATAGTATATATAGTATAGCTAATAGGAATAATGAAGAGTAATATTTATTAAGTATGTTAACTTCTATATTTTATTATAAAATATAATATTTTAATCTTATTTCAAATGTCTTAATCTTAACTATTAAAAATATAAGTATAATTAGTAGATATAGTTTTTAATTTAAAAGTCCTAGAATTTTGAAAGATATCTTAGCAATAAGCCGTATGTTTATATACATTCCGGTTGGCTGCATATTATAACAATGCATAGGCGCGCCTACACTTTTGCGTGTGCGACAATTCCTGACAGATACCTAATTACCTATGTCCTTTCACGAACTGCTTCTTCCCCTATCAACAAGGCAGACGGGCAAAACAAAACGGAGGAAGGTCTTTTAAGGGATTCCCCCGCATTGGCTGTTCTCCAATCTCATGGAATTTACGTTATGAGGCAATGAGGGCATTGCAGAGGCACATTCAGCAAATTTTACGTCCCCAAAACATTGCATGTTGTCCGACCCAAAAGCATCAAGCAATATAACTTTTCTGGCTCATCGACGGGGTCGGATAACTATGAACCGAGAAGCAGCGAACCGCAAGAGATCCGCCTCTACAATGCTGTCGAGCGACGGCCAGGTCACATATCCACGTCACATGCCCCGAGACTCTATCAACCCTCTCAGCCATACACCATCAACTCTACGTCAACTGAGTCTCGCCGGCTTGTCCGAACAGGACCAGCCACCGTCCGAATCGCAGCCAAGGTTTCCGCACAGTCCCTGGGTAGTTCCTAGTGCGCTTTCGATAAGTCGCGGCGCTGCTGTTGCTACAGACTTGGCCAAACCCTTGGAAAGCGAAAGCGACGATGAACATGATTTGGATGGCCAAAGCCAACATCAGAGGCGCAAGAAGGACACTAGTGAGAGAAGAGAGAGATACGCTTCGGAAAGAGCGCCTTTGCGATCGCTCGTGCGAGCGATTTACGTCTTTCTTGATAAAGGAGACGTACAGAGCGCCAATCGCGCATTCGGCATCCTCGTCAGATCGCATGTTCATGGCAAGCCTGTTGATATCAGACGTAATAACTACTGGGCTTTGGGTGCCGAGATTCTCATGAGCGAGGGCGGCACAAGCATTGGCGGTGATCATCACAACCAAGTCTCTGAGCCGTATCCAGCAAGAAACGCGGCAAAAGTGCGCGAGTATTTTCAGGATCTCATCCAGCGGTTCCCTTACAACTTCAAGTACCGGAACGCGGTGTCAGCCTTCGACTTCTGGCCGACCTTGCTGAGCTACGAAATTTACCAGATACACCAAAGTCACGCGGCGTGCCTACGACGGCTAGAGCTCGACGCTGAGGATTGGGAGGATGAAATCTGGCAGGACGACTCTCTCCATAGCGTGGACGAAACGATGGCGGACGCCATTCATCCGAGAGCAGCGAGAGCAGGAGTACCACTCTGGCAGACTGGTAGTCGGGGCAGGCGACTTTGCCACGAAAGAGACCAAATCAGATTGCAAACCTTGGATTCCTTGCGGCACATCGCCAACCGCATGGACGATCTACTTGAGGATAGACCTTACTCGACCAACCCAGAGCTTTTGCGGTTGCGCGGTATGGTATCATTGTATATGGGTGACCTCCTCATACCTGCCGAGAGCTCCAACGAAGGGCATGTGGTGGACACCAACTCGCGACGAGCAATCGAGAGGCATAATGCCCGAAGTAGGTTTCAACGGATGTTAGAACATGGGGGTCGGCCTGATGCCTTCATTCACGAAATATTAGCCAGCTCTGAGGACGATGATGGCCCCTCGTTACCCATCTTCTCCTCACTTGCCATCAGAGGGTATCGCATAGGATGTTGAAGGCAGAGAATAATAATACTACACGGTGGCTATCTAAGCTAGAACTGAGAACATCATTCTAACCTGAGGCCTCTATCTCCAACCGGCCAGTCGGCTTCATTCGTTTGGTCTTCCTCGATATTATGCCTCTCTTATCGATGCCCATCTCTGTAGCACCAAGGCAAAATTGGAGCTGCCCACTACGACGCACCACTCGCCCTCGGGGCTCCATGCCACCTGTCTGCCGACGAAGTTTGAAGCACCGGAGTTCTCGACCTTATGCGCTTTCAGAGGCATCTGCGGGTTGCTAACGGTGTACTTACTATCCCATGTCTGCAGTGTCTCTTTGTTGTAACTGTTGGCGAAGTCGGGCACCTGCTCTAGGTCGGTCGGATGGGACTTCCCGGCCGCCTTGCGCTCCCTGACAGTTGGCTCCGCCTTGTTACTGCCGTGGCTCCTATGTACGATGGCGCTGAGCCAGTACGGCTTCGCATCTGTTGCGTTCACGGTCTTCCTCCTAACGGCCTTTACGTAGTCATGAAAGTCTGTAATCTGCTCGAAATCCCAGAAGAATATCTTGCCGTTTGCGTTGCAGAAGGCCAGCATGGGGTGTTGTTCGGGTATGAAGTGGAGCTTAAACCGCATGAAGAATTGTGGTCCGCAACCGGGGGTTTGAAACTCGACAAGCCGAGTGTAGGGCGCCGGGCACTCGGCCGTGATCGCCGAATTGAAAGCCGAGCGCGTCAAGTTGCCTGGGTTGATGGTGGTAGGTGCCATCGATTGTGGAGGAGGCGGGTCTCGGGATGAGAAGCCTTCAATTTTCCACAAGACAATCACATCGTCATGGCAAGCCCGCGACAATATGTAGTCGCCGTAGAAGGCAACACTGGTAGTGGTCAGCCATCGCTTTTGACGACAATGAAGTTTTCCTGCTTGAAGCGTACCAATCCACAAGGCTACTGTGAACTTCGGAAGTGGAGAAGTGAGGATAATGTACCTCGACAGGACGATCTGTTGGGTCACTTGGGAGGTCGGGCACCGTCCACTTGTGATAGAGTCAGTCATGGGCAATGACAAAAGAATCAGGGGCAAGCTTGCCAGGTTGATAATTTGATCATGGCCGGCAGACAGTATGTACCGTCCAGTGTCGTGCCAAGCCTGAGTGAAAAGATGGTCAGTCACTGTCCTCGAACGAATGTTGCGGGATTCAGTGTCGCACCAGTGTGAGAAGGCTCCAGTAGTGCCCTTCACCACCGAGAATGCATAAGCAGGGTTGTTTTTGATGCTTGGAATCCAGGCTCCATATGCGAACGGTTGTGTCGTCGGAACAAGATGCAATGAGGAGGGGGTCCAGGGGAGACGTCACGACGTCGCAGATGTCCTAGAATCCTTTCAGTAAGAAGGCTTCCGCGACTTTGAAGACCATTTGATAAGACAGCTTACACCTCCATGACCAACCAAACACTAGGTATACGTGAGTTTGTGATTGAAGCGTAGCCGGCCAACGTGTATCAACTCACATTCACAAGCTTGCCTTGAAGTACGTCATAGACCTTAATTTTTGCATCTTCGCCACCATAGCAGAGTAATGGTTTTCCGGTAGCGGCGTCTCTAGTCCATGTGCAATAGTAATTCCTCGCATCTGGCTGTTGCCAAGTTAGTGCGCGTGTTGAATACGTGCGAGTGAATAGAGAGATATGACGAACATCGTCATCCCGAATGATGCTGATGATCTCGCAGGGATTCGAGTCGTCAGCGGTCGACGTGAGGCGACACACGATAATCTGGCGAGGAAGAGAGATTTAATCAATCAGCAAGAATCGTGCAGGAAGCACGGAAACCCTTCAGCCCATCAGCCATGACCAGCACTTACATGCTTCTTGCTCACGGCGGCGAAGATGGGGGTCGCGTCAAGAGGTTGGTAAGGGCAGAATTTAACGTCGAAGAACTCTGGAAAGCAACAATTATGACGCGGGTCTCGTCAAGTGGATGCAATGACCATACCTGGTACGGTGTCATCCTGAGAGAGATGTTTGGTGTCGTCCTACTTGGAAGATTAAACACGCGGAAGGAGACTTGACGTGACTTATGCGGGCGTGAGTACGAGGCATGGAGAAGCGCACCTCGAGATGTACCGAAACCCTAAGTCTAGGGAAGTCGGAGGGAGTTGCTGTGGTAGTCGGGGCCATTGTGAAATTTCAAGGAGTGCGTCGGTGAAGCAACGAGGATCGATAGAGCGAGGTCCGAAATGTACAAATGAGGTACAACAACCGTCGATTTTGAGTAAGACGATTCCTGGTATTGCGACGGAGGCACTTTGGTAATACGCCGCTTTGCAAAGAAAAATAGTCTGTATATTCCAAAGTTGAGCTATTAGCGATAATAGTATTACTAAGTACCTCTTGTATGGAAATGAAGATGATAAACTACTGAAAAGTTTTAAAATTGTTAGAGAAAAAGTGTTTATTACTAAGAGGATGAAGATATAAACTTGAAATTATAAGTAAAGTTCAATTTTAATTGAAATCTAGATTTGATTTTCATATATATTTAAACGATTAAGTTATATGATTTACTTATACATTTGAAGTTTCTATTATTATACTGGAAATAGTTATATTTTACTCTATAGATTATATTAAAATTTAGAATTAAATATTTGAAATCTAGAATTACTAGTTAGTCACTATAAAATTTACTATATATAATGTTATATGATATATATTTTTATATAATTGAGAAAGACTAGTCAATTTATATTAAGAATAAAATCTAGCTATATAGATTCTATATACTTTACTTTTAATAGTTTAAATAAAATGAAGTTTATAGAAATACTATATATAATAAGAAGGTAAAATTTAGTATATAGTATTTGTGAATAGATATTCTTATATATACAACGTAAAGCTATCTTAAGTAGTTTAAATAGGTTAAAGCCTATAGAAATAATAATAAATACTAAAGATTTATCTATAGAAAGTTATTTTTGCAATATTTATTCCTAATATATTTCTCTAGGCTTAAGACTTATACTTATAAACTAGCTTTTTGAATAATACTAGTTTAAATGTTTCATTTAGATTTCATAAAAGGTTTCCGTTATAGTTTAATTACTTTGCTAAAACTTGTATTTTCATAATAGAAAGAATAATACTATTTATAAGCTATTTTAATATTTATTATTCGTTGAAATAGCTTAAAGATCTTAATACTCTCAATAGTTCCAAGTCCTTTTTTCAATATTACTATAATTATCAAATAACATCAATGAACTTTGACTTATAGTAAGAAGTTGAATTTAAGCTTTTAGATATTAATATAAGAAACTTTCTTTTGAGATTATCCTCTTCTTATAGTCTTAAATGGCTTTATAAGTTTATTCTATCATTTTGAATGATTTAGGTGGCTAATTAGAAGCTTTAGAGAAATATTAGAAAACTACTAACTATATGACTTTTTGAAAGTATATTATTCATTTTCAAATACTTTTATTGAACTTTCTATAAGCTTTTTACTTTATATAGAGAATATTCAGCTTCTAGCTAAGACTTATATCTTAACTTATCTTACATTACTAAATATAGCTATAGTCATATTAGATTTCTAAACTATAATAATATTTTATTCATACTATATTAATATTATATAATAGTATAATATATCTAATCTAATATTATATTTTCTCTATTATTGGGTGATGATGACTTCTATAAGAGACTGTGATATATATATACCTCTTAGATAGTATCGAATAGACTACTTTTAAGATATATTCGAAGTATTCAAATTTATCTTCAAATGTCTTACTTTCAAGTATTAAATTCTTTTTTTATTACTTTGAATTTGTTTTTCTAGCTCTATAAATCGCTTTATTTTCTAATAGTATATTAAAGCTGAATATTATTATAACTATTTTCAAAAAGTTAGGAAAAGTAGTAAAATTACTTTTATATAAAACTAGCCTTTTTAGATTCTTGTAAAAGTAGCTGTAGTTTAAATAGCTATTAATAACTGTTAGTTTAATCGTTAGAATTATGATATGCCATGTATGATCTTATTATGTATATATAATTAGTATTCTAGTATTTAGTTCTTATTATTATAATATCTTATAATATATAGTACTTATTATATTATATAATATATAGTACTATAAATGATATAATATAATAATTACTTACTAATTGCCATATATTTAACTATAACTACTACTAGATATCTAATACTTATTACTAGTAACGCATGGAAGGCATACTACTATAGATATAATAATATATATAATTACTATATACTTTATAATATAGTATAGCTAATACTAGTAACTTTTCCTTTTTACTATATATCTTAATACCTATCTATTTATATAAAGAATAGTATTTTTAATAATCTATACTCTTTTACCTTAATAATATTTAAATATCTATCTATTTATTCTATTCAAATTTCCTATCTTTATATTTAAATAGTTATATAATTTAAACTAATAAATCTCTTAAAAGTATAATTTAATATACTTTTTATAAAAGTATTAGTAATATTATTATTTCTCTTAATTCATAATATCTTATAGAATTTATGATACTTATATAACTACTTTAATATTATGATATTAATTATAAGGTACTTCTCTTTAGTAATACTAAGTTTTATAAAGTTTTTTAATAACTCTAAAATTCTTCTTTTTCTAAGTATTTTGAATATAATTAATTAAGTTTTTATTTCTTCTTCTAGATTTATCTAATAAATTGGAAAATAAAAACTCTAAAATATACACTTCTTTATTAGATCTAAAGTTCTAAGTTATAAAAGTAATAAAACCTTTATAATTAGAATTAAAGCTATTAAAAATATATATTATAACTACTTATTTAAATAATTCTACTTTATTATAAAATAGATTATTAATTAATACTTTAATTTTATTTAGAAATTCTTCTATTTCTAATGGAAGAGTAACATATAAGCTTATTATAGAATTCAAATTAGTTATTACTAATAGTAATCTTAATTCTTCTATATTATTAAAATTACTTAATGTAGTATTAAAAAAGTCTTTTTAAATCAAGAATTTATTAATAAATCCCAAAAGCTTATAGAATTCTTTTAAATATTTGAATATTTGAAAAGTATCTATATTATCTTTTATAATTTAAGAAGAATTATTCTTATAATATAGTTATATATAACTTAAAGCCTTTTTATTTTTATCCTTATTTTCAGAAGTAATAGGTTTAATAATATCTATAAAAATATCTTTATTAATAGGTAAAACTTTAATATGAATAGATTAAACCTTATAATTACTACTTCTTACTAGTTTAGAAATAGTAATCTTTCTAGAATTACCTATTTTATTCAAGTAAAATAAATTACTTAAAATATATAGATTATGAGGGCTTTTCTAAAAAGATATAAAAGTCTTATAGTATATAGCATAGAAAAATACTATATTTTCTAAAAAGATAAAAATTAAAAAATTAAAATCCTTTCTTTCTATTTGAAATAAGGATATAACTTGAAGAATAAATTTAGAAATCAGAGATCTAAATCTTAGTATTAAGAAAAAGATAAAAATCTAAATCTCGGTATTTTCCTTCTCTTTTAGAAATAAATTTAATTTTTCCTTTTTTATAAAATTAATAGAAAATCGAGGTAAAACTCGAGATAAAAGAAGTTGATTTTTTATATATATTGATCTTTTTACTATTAAAATAATTCGAAACTAAAGAGGAAATAAACTTAAAGGTAATTTGAAAAAGTAGTTGATCAAAAATAAATCTTAAATATCTGAAAGATTAAAAAGAGCTAAAATAGGTAGACAAATTAGATTTTTAGGTATTAATATAACTTATTAAATAAGGTTGATTTTGCATAAAAATAAAGTAATTCTAGTAAGGTATTCAGTTTCTATGAAAGTAGTAAAAAGGTAGAGATTTTTATAGATTTTATTAAAATATTCAATTTTTATAAATAATCAAGAAGGATAACTTTTTAATAAATAAAATATAGAATCTTTAGGCTGAAAAGAACTAGGTTTATAACCTATTAGAATAAATGGATATATAGGTAAATTTATAGTTAAGTTATTATTATAAATAACTATGAAATTAGGAGAAATATAACATAATAAAAGTAGTTTTCTTAATATGAGGATTTATTCAAAATATTTATAATAATAATAGTTAAATAGAGGGAGAAATAGTGATTTAATTAATAATATAATTAACTATTTCTAACTATTATTTATAGAGATATTAAGGTTCTTATATAGAGGGTTTATTTTAGAATTCTAGTTATACTACTAGAGTTCTAGCTATAGTTATAATATATAGGCTACTATAGCTATAGCGCATAAGGCGCTATAACTATAAGATATATACCCTAGTATAGTATATAAGCTACTATAGCTATAGTATATAACGCACTATAATTATAATATATAAACTAAAGCGTAGCGCATACTACAGCGTAGCTACAGCACATTAGCCACTATAGCTATAGCGTATGAGGCGCTATAACTATAATGTATATAGCTTGAACTACTTCTGATACCCTATAAAAGAGTAAACCTCTATACCTTTACCTTATTTACTCAAGAACTACTAGGGGTAAAAAGGTGAAAACGAGTATGCATTTATAGAGCGATTTCTATACGATTTATTCATATAGAAATATCGTATAAACTCTTATTACTTCTATTAGAATAATAGAAATAGAAGTTCTTTATATATTAGAATAAATCTAACAATTCTAAGTATAGAGTAAGAATAACTAAATTAATAGAAATAACTATTTTCTTTATAGTAATAGCTAGTTTCTTAGTAATAATAAGTTTAATATTACTCAACTTAGGTATATTAGAAGTTTTAGCTAGTAGTAAAAGTAATAGGTATTCTTATAAAGTAGGAAACTTAGTAAAAGAAGACTGAGTAAAGAACTAGAGTTAAAACTACTATTGAAAAGCTAAATTCATATTGGATAGATAGATATTTATTATTTTAGTAATCTAGCTTCGAATTTCAAAAATTAATTGATTTAAAATAAACTTAGTAAGATTAATAAGAATATGAATAGTAAGAAGTATACAATAATAATAACTATGAGTTTCTTTATATTGAATATAGTATATTAACAAATACTAAATAAAATAGATCTACTAAAAGGAATAAAGGAAAGTATTAGAATTATTATTCATAATCAAGTAAGAATAGAAGATATTTACTATAATGTCTTACTATGAATTATAATTATTTCTTAAGGAATATCCCGTTAATCTAGAAATGGAATAAGCGGAAGAAAATGAAGAATTATGTAAAATATAAGCTAGGTTGAAATATATTAATATATTAAGAGTAATATTAAGAGGAATATTAGTAATTATTTTAGTTTTAGTAGGTTTAGGGTATATTTAGAATATTAAGAATACATAGAGTTTGTCACTTTACTTAGAATTGATATATAGAGTTCATATTATTAACAATATTATAAATATGTATAAGATAATAATTATTAAATATATTAATATACTAGAGAAGGAAGAGATTAGTAGATAAAGAAGGACAAATAGATTATTTATAGTACTTGAAATTCAGATAAATAATACTTTCATAAGTACTTAACTAATTACTTTTATTAAAGGAGAATAGAAAATAGTTAAATATATAGCAGTTTATAATATATCTATTATTTAATTACTTTTACTCTATATTTAGAATAATATCTAAGCTTTTTACTTTATATATAGATTTAACTATAAATCTTATTTAATACTAGTATTGATACTAATACTAGTTTGTAACTAGTAAAAATAGTAGTGAAATTACTTATTATTATAAATAATTTTACTTCTAGTTCTAATATTTAATTCTATAATAGTAGAAAGCCTTATGGTAATAATTAGGGAGAACTTTATTAAAGCTAAAGCTTAATATATATAATTAAAAATAACCACTAAAGGTATAAGATTAAGAACGTTTATGAATTTCTTAAAAATAGAATAAAATAAAATACTTATAAGAGTTAGGTATTCTATAATTTATTATTCTTCTATAAGGCTTATAATAGAACTAGAATATCTTTAAAATCTATTTAGCTATTTATAAAAAGATAATTATAAGATAGGTATAGAAATGTTTAACTATTTACATTATAATTAAAGCTATAAGTATATTAAACTAAGCTTTAATGAAGTTATTCTGAATATTATAATTAATAAATAGTTTCTAAATATCTAAAAGACAATTGTCTAGCTATCTTATAAACTATTATATTAAATTAGTAAGATTAGAAATTAGATATTAATTAGATAATATTCTAATATTAATATTGTATTATAATACTAATTATTAGATATTTTTGAATATTATAATAATCTAATTATAAGAGTTTTAGAAACTATCTAGCTATATTGTAAATATCTATATCTATATAAGTATTATTTATATATTAGTTATATTTAACATATTATAACTATTTACTAATCATAATAAACTAAGTCTTATTATATTTATATACAAATTATCAATTACTTTATATTAATAGTAGAGAACCTTTATATTAATAAGATAAAGTTTTATCTTAAGAGTAGATAAGATTTGATAGGGATAATAAGATTATAGATATTAAAATTATAATAAATATTTGAAAAGAATATTTATAATTAATAGTAATTAAGTATCTTAAGATATTTAAATTATATATTAATAGCTATAAAGATATAAGAATATAAGCATATAGAGGTATAAGGTTATTATAGAAGGAGTTATTAGTTATTTACTATTAAAAAGATTAATATAGGGTAGGTATACTAGTTATAGTTATAAGAGGTTTAGTTTTTAATTAACTAGGGGCTAGCTATAGTAGTTAGTTAGGAAGTAGGAAGGCTGAAGCTATATTTTTAAGAGTAATATATCTACTAATAGTTATAGTAGATAGCGAGCTATTAGTCTTTCTTATAATATATTTATCATAATAAATTATTTTGTTCTATTTAAATATTCAAACATCTATTTTAGGAAACTATTTACTTTGTTTTATCTATAATAGTATACTGTTTAGAATAGTATAAAGTTATTTTTAGTAGTTCTACTGTTAGGAAAGTATATAAGAAAAGGTATACGAATAATAATACTAAGCCTACTATATAGCTATACTAACTAATATAAAACTTAACTAGTCTATTTATATATATTTAAGCGTTTATTCTAGTTTGAATAGATCATACTTTTCAATAACCTATATACAGACTATATATTATGTTATTTGCTTATTATAAAGTAATAATAATTTAATTATAGAATTTAATCTTAATAGAAGACAAAATATTACTAGGTTGATTACTTTTCTTTATTAAGAGAGAAAATATTACTAAGCTTTCTAATTTTCTTTAGATACTTTTCTATAGACCTAAAATTACTTAATATAATATTAAAGAATGTATAATCAATGAGTAAGTTATTAGAAAACCTAGTCAATTTAAAAAGTCGTTTTAAATAACCAAACATATAAAGAATATTAGTATCATTCTCAATAATATTCAAAAGACTATTCTTAAACTTCAACTATATATAACTAAAAGCTTCATTATATTTATTAATATTCATCGTAATAATAGGCTTCATTAAATCTCAAGAGATATTCTTCTTAATAAGTAAAGCTATTATATGAATAGACTAAATCTTATAGTTCTAATCTTTCTCATTTTAGAAATAAGATTTAATTCAAAATTATCTATATTTTGAAATAATAACCTTGAAGAGTAAAGTAATCATTTGACAAGGATTTAATTAGAATCTTAATAAATAATGAGAATATTTAGAGTCTAATTCTGATAAATTGTTAATATATAAATAACCAATAATAATATAACTTAATAGTTAACTTTGAAGATTAATAAACTTATAATCTATTTGTAGTCTAGAACTTGAATGTTGAAAGAAATACTATTTTATAGAAGTGTAAGAAAGCTTAAATATTATCTTTATAAATGTCTTAATAAACTTAATATCTTAATTTATGAATATCTTAATAGATTTAGAACTCTTATTTTTAAAAGTCTTAGTAGATATAGTAATTAATTAATAAAAAGGAGTAATATACTTGAGATATAAGAGATTCTTAGCTTATATTACTTCACTATTTCTATTATTAGCTTAGCAAACTTATTGTTGTTCTAATTAATATAGCTTTCTTATAGATCTTTCTGAATTAATAATTTGATGAAGAAAATTAATGAATTAATTCCAAACGAAGAAAAGAAGTAAAATATAAACTTGATAGAAATGATATAAAGAGGTCTTTTAAGAATAAATAGATTAAAAGAAACTTAAAATTGAGTAAAATAGTCTTCAGTATAGTTTACGTCAATATTAATAAAATATAGATATTAACATTAATAGTAAGTATAGTGAGAAATATAATATGAACAAAGAAGTTAATACAAAGCTATATATATATCTTAATTAACTAGTAATAAATGATAAGTAAGAAGTTAAGAGTAGTTCATAGCTCTTGATTATTGAAGAATAAGTTATTTAGAATAAGATCTAAAAAGTCATATTAATAAAAGTAAAAATAGTAATAATAATAGAAAGTTTAAATCTTACCTGAAATAGACAATTTCGAAATTCTACTATTTACATATAATTTATATTAGAGAAATGAACTTTTTATAATATAAACCTTTTACCTCTATTATATCTAGGCGACTGAGTAGTTTATTTACTAAATACTTTGATATTATAGTTTAGTTGATTTGGAGTATAATAGTAATAGTAATATAATCTCAGCTCTAATACCTAACTTTCTATTATAAGTAAAAAATATAGAGTTTTAAGAATAATAAAGAATACTCAAGCTCTTATATATTTAGAATGGAGTATTAGGACAAATAGAATAATAGCTAAATAGCTGGAATTAAATAGTTTTACTATTACTACTAATTGAAACTACAATAATGAGAACTGTTAGTATTCTTAACCTCTATAATCGTTATATAAATATAAGTCTTATTGAAATTATTGACAATTATAAACACTATTACTATCTTTATAAATATTTAAAGAAGCTAGTATTATATAAGAATAACTTTACTGCTTTTTCTAGTCTTCTTACTATAGTTATAGTTAAATTTAACTCTGAAGTATTATTGGTATATAAAACTATTAGTATAGTTAAAAAGTAGAAAATTAAAAGAATAAAATAGAATTTGACGTCTAAAAGTAAAATATTGAATAATAACTTCAAATATTCTAGAGATGTTTTAGAAGTAGCTTATTATATATTGCTTTATCTTTTTAAAAGAATATATATATTGAGATCTCTTTTAATAATTATTATTTACTTATAGTTAAAAATGTTAAAATAACTTGAGATTAGAAATATTACGTTATATACTATTAGTATAGTATTAAATATAATATCAAGATTTAGAATAACAATAGCTATGAGTATTAGTATAAAGTAAGTTAATAAATAGACTCTAGCTAGTTAAAATCAATTCCTTTCAGCAGACTTACACATAGCTAATTATAAGGGTTCATATAAAAAATATTTAGTAAGTAGCTAGAATCTGTCTCTTTAGTATCTCTAATGTAAATAAATATCTTTTAAACTATCTATAACTATATTCCAATAATACTATAAGTCTTATTTGATAAAGTAATTTAATATCTAGCTAGCTTTTACTATTTTATATTAAAAGTAATAGGTTTGAATCTTATAGTAAATAAGTACGACTAAGTAAATATAATATTCTTTCTGATTAAAAAACTAAACATAGTAATTATTACTAGTTATTGATGTTTACTACTAGCTATTACTAATTAATAATTATAAGTAGCTAATAATAGATTCTAGTAGCTAGTAGTAGATATTATATAAAAGTTATATTATAAGTCTTTAGAAAGTAGTTGTAACTAATAGATTTATACTTTCCTTTTATAATTTACCTACCTTATTTATGAATGAGTATATAAATCAATTGTATTATTAGTTACCGAAATTTTCTCTTTTTAACTAGTTCTTTAGTATGATTATACATAGGGTTAATAAGGGTACGGGCTAACTATTAGGTATGGAGTTTTTAAAGCGCACTAAGAGGCATATAACCTTAAATAGATCAAAGACTTTCAATACCACTATTACAATATTTTAAGATATTTAATCATTAGTATAATAGAAAAATATTCAAGTTCAAGCATTATCTAACGAATACTTAGTCTTTAATATTATGAATTGAATATAGTAATTAATAAGGTAATTAGACAATCTTCTCTTAAATATTTATAAACTATCTGTTAATTATAACACTTAGAATATTATATTAAAGTTCAGTCTAATATAGTAATAGTCTTATTTTCAATTATTAGAGCTAGATATTTTTGTATTTATTCTATAGTTTTCTATTTCTAAGTAGCTATATAGATTTCTAGGAAACTCTAGTATTATTCCAAAGATATAAATAATATAATATAATAAATTACATAATACCTAGCTCTTATTTCTTAAAGTAGAGTTCTTCTTTATTCAAATTTCAAGAGGTTTAGAATAATCTTGAATCCTATAATTTTACTAATAACTTTTAACTATTTATTTTAAACCCTAGCCTTAATAAATCTTTTCTTATATTAATTATTACTATCGATATAAATTCTTTTATTCTCATAACGCTAAAAATGAAAACTAAAAGTATAATTATATATAATAAATAGTAACTTGATTTTTATTTTTAACTAATTATAAGCTAGTATTAATATAAATACTATTATTAAGTAAAATATATAGTTTAGATTATTTAGAATATTAAAAAGTTAAATATAATTTTAAATATTAAGTAAAAATAACTGAATATTATAATTTATTATAGATTTAACTTCTTAATATTCTATTTCAAAATATTCTTATGATCGATTTCAAATATTTAAAATCTTCTATCTATATTAAATATTAATTAAATTATTTTATACTTTTTAGTATATCAATATTATCCTATTTAATTAAAATCTCTCTCTATTATAATATCCTTTAGTATAAAGACTATTTAGATAGATTAATACTTTTAGGTTTCTTAATATATATCTGAGAAAGTGAGAGAATTCGGCACTCCTTCCATTGCCAGATTACTATCCAACACGAGAGTCTTATCCCCAAGTCAATAAGATGCTGTCTGATAGCAACTGTTTCAAGAGCAACTGGGATCAGCTTGACGCTGAGTCTCGTTGTCGGGCCCAGACACGTGGTCTGACACCGACTCGGCGATCAATATTCTGAAGCCATATCCTCATACAAGGTCTATTTGGTGCCCAGAGCCACGTCTGTTGATTTCCTGGCCCTTATCCTCATGTAGTATTCCTGCAAGCTGGTTTTGGTCGCGAACGTATCGATGCCAGCATTCTCAACCATGGCATGCAAGACTGGCCACACCGCAAAGTCAGCCAGTGAGACTGTGGATCCATTCATGAAATCCGACTGTCCGGCATATTTGTTCCAGATGGCCAGCTCCTTTTCTAGAGCATCGGCACACCCTTTCCCGCTATTGGCCCCGTCGAGCTGCCGCCGCCATTTGACGAGCAGCGCAAGGGCTTGCTGGAAACGACTGAACAGTCTCGCCATATCATCCCGAGACTTGCCCGGTGCACCTTCCTTGCCCGAGCCATAAGTCGTATCCAAATATAGCATGATGGCCAACTCTCCCTGAGCCGTAGACTTCGCTGAGTCGTTGTCGACAAATCTTATGGCCAGATTTTCAGGCGCTGCTGAAACAGGCTGGCCGCCTGAGTCGCCGTCCTTCCAGTTCAAGGAGGCAGGCATACTCCCTTTCGCATAAGATATGCCGTATTCGGCCAGCATCATCGAGACTCGCATATTGGCGACGGTGTCGACCGAGGCAAAGAATCGCGGAGAGCTGCTCATGTGGAGAACATCAAATCCCTTGCCGTAGTGCCTTTCCCATTCAAACTCGGTGGAGTGGTTTTCGGTACCAAATGCTTGCAGCATGCTCACGGCCTCGGGGCTCTGTCCGTTGACAACAGATTGAGCCTCGGCCTGTGTCTTGCCTGTGGCGCCCTGCCCCCAGATCAACGCACCATCACGGTCCAGAAAAGTGCCGATTTGCCTGAAAGTGAGAGATATGCGTCCACCGGAAAACGCCAACTCTGCTGGGGTCTTTTCCCGGTTCATTCTCTTGTCCTGCTTGATGGCATGTAGCCAGCACATGTTGGTCTTCAAGCCCATGCGACAGAGTGAGTTGTGCGGCAACTTTGCACGAGAAATCTGCCGCTGATTCGGGGTCTGGCCCAGGGCCACACCGGCGTTCGGCGAGTCCTTATTCCGCCTCTTCGTCCTAAACACCATCGTCCTTTCCGCCCCAAGGCTGACGTTCGCGATGTAAGACTTTCGGACAATATCCAAAGTCTTATCACTGTGCTCGGAGATGTAGTCGGTACCGTCGCGGTAGAACTGGATCAATACATGATTGAGCTGATGGCCGAGGTGCTTTTCGACCTCGGCCTTGATTTTGAGTACTGTTGCTGAAAAGGGGAGCAGCGGCGGCGACTCATCAGACGGATGGCGGTACACTGGCATGCTCCCGTCGGACGCCACTTCGCCCTGAACAGCTACCAACCGTGGGACTTCGCCGCCCTGATGTGACATTTTCTGCCAGCAAACCTCGTCCCGAACCTCCTCGAAGACAGTATTAGCCAATGCTTGAGGCAGTATGTTGTGGATAATAGTCGTGTCGCCCTCGCACATGGACTCGCAAGTGTGTGACTCATTTCCTCCCCCGTTCCTTTGGATTTCCATGTTCACGTGCATTTCCGTACGGAGGACCTTTGGATCAGCTTCTAGCTCCGAGTCGGATGATGCATTCGTAAGGTCAGCGGGCATCTTCGCCACCCGCTTTTCCGCCTTCATGTCGATGCTAGTGGCAGTAATGGTATGGTTCTCGGCTGTGTTGTGACTAGGGGCAAAAGACTCCCTTTGACGCGTGTGGAAGCTTCCACTACCCTTAGAGTCACTGACAGAGGGAGGTGGCTGTGTCCTTTGCACGATCTCCAATGTATCAGAGGTGGCGGCCACAGCAGTTTGGTGAGTGGCCCGGTCGATGTTCAGGCCGGCCATGTGTGCTTCCAATGAGTCGGTGTCGTACATTTCGACAGCGGCCAGTGATCCCATCATGATCGTTTTGTCTACTCTTCTCGGAACAACAGATGAAGGAGAAACTTTTGGTGAGGATGCAGAGGCATTCGCGGACTTGCTCTTTTGGACGACAACCGAGCTTTCGACAACATCGCAGCCCGTGAGATCAATTAGACTGCGTATGGCATTGGCTTGACGCAGGTCGGACCTGTAACCACAGCAATCCTCGACGAGTGTAATGGAATACCCGTACTTAGCGGCATCTATGGCGGTTGCGTATACACCAACGTTGGCGAGAGAACCGCACAGGAAGAGCTCGGTAACGAACTTGACACGTAATAGCTGTAGCAGGTGGCCAGAGTGAAAAGCTGAATAATGAGATTTGATGTAATTGATGTCCCTTGAGCCAAGACATTGTTTGGCGGCGGTGGGCAGTTGCGCCCCAAGAGTTGAAGAGCGGACGATGGGCGAACCTGGGCTACTCAAGAAAGCTTCAGGGTCAGCATCGGAGATGGCTCCTTTACCGTCCGGGTCGGCAATCACAGACAAAGGCCGGCGACGCAGACGAGTTGCCAGGGCGGTGGTTATTGGCAAAGCATCTGTAGCCAGGATCTGCTCAGCAATAGAGGATCGAGGTTCGTCGAACTCGCTGCAGACCCAGACAACATCGCCAACAGCACGGAAGGCCTCAACTAGCTGTAGGGTGCGAGAGACAAGGGTCTCGGGGTGATTAACGGGCAGTGCGCCGTCAATCGAGAGGAAGTCATTCTGAAAGTCAATCACCAGCAAACCCATTCGTGTGGGCAACTGAGGGAGGGCTGCTTTGTCGAAAGGGAACATGTCTGTGGCTACGATGCTCAAGTTAGGGTCAGCATCGTTGGCGACAACAATACAACGAATATGCTGTCATGTACGAGACCGTACACATGTCTGTACCTGGTAAATATATAGTATGATGACAGATAGGGGTTAAAAATGCTTTAGAAGTATATCATGAAAATGAGTTTAATCTTATATGTTGTCTAAATCTATATAGAAAGAAGGAAGACGTATAAATATATATATATATATATATATATATATAATATTACTTTTTTAACTTTCTATTTATTATAATATTAATATTTCTAGATAAAATATAGTTTTAATCTTAAATTATATCTTATAATAATTTAGAAACTGATATAAGTTTTATTCAAATTAAATAACTAGAAATTACTTATTATTATAAAGTATTAAATTCCTAGCTTTATATAAGAAGATAGCTAAAAGCTTAATAAGGGAAACTATAATAATAGAAAGTAAGTCTTTAAAAATTATAAGACTTTAATTTAGTAAGTTAATCAGTAGCAATTATAAGAGAATTTTTATCTTATAGTAGTTCTATATCATTATATAGTATAATATATTATAATCCTAATTATCCTAGCCTTTTATATTAACTATAAAATATATATTACTATAACTATCTTCCCTTTTATAAACCTTAGCTCCTAAGGTTTAGAAAAGCTATATAGTTACTTCTAAATAGTTTTACTAGCTAGTTACTAACTATTTAGTAGTTTAATTAATTAAATAATAGTTAAAATAATAAAATAATGGTTAAAATAGTAATAATAATGGTAATAATTAATATATAAGAAAACCTCTTTAAGTAAAAACTAAGGTATTTAACTTTATCCTATAACTAATCAAATTATGAAGTATTTAATAGTAGATCAGGCTAATTAGGATAGATCTTTAAGTCAAAAGTAAAATATTTAACTGTATTCTATAATACTAAAACTTCTTAAAACTCTCTAATAAACAAATGCTAGTATCTATACTAATAATACTAATCAGATATAGTATTAACTTTTGAAGTTCTCTTAAAATACCTTTAGCATACCCTCAGCGACGCTTTATATATATAATATATATACTAATCTGTCTAGGTTAACTATAATGATAACTTTTTCTGCTAAATTACGCCTTAATATACTAAAGTACTATCGTTTTAGCGGTATTTTCAGAATAACTAAACTTTCCTCTAAAGCTATTTATAAGTTACCCCTAATATTTTATTAGTAGTAATATTTTCAGAATAGTAACACTTTATAGAGTAACTTCTCTTATTATAGTTTATATAGTACTTATTATAAGAATAAATAACTATAGTATAACTTAATTTACTATATATGTTACATAAAAACTAGCTTTTATAATATAGCTACTTTAGAATTTCCTCTAGAATATCTAGAATATCTCTATAATAACTAAATGCTGAGCCTTTAATAGTATTATGACTAACAGCTCTCTTGACACTAAATATAGCCTTCTCCTTAATATTACAAAAGCTTTCCTTATAAGACTATAATATCTCTTATAAGTACTTAGCTACTAAAACTATAGCCCTAAGTGCTTAATTATTAAACTTCTAATACTATAAGTACCTCTATAATTGAAACTTAAAATAATAGAAAAAAGTAAATATATAAGGTTTTAAAGCCTCTATAGAAATACCTAGAGCCTTATAAATTACTAACTATTTAGTATAAAGTATCAATAGGGATATATAGCTTTTATACTAAAATATATAGAATATGTTATAAATATTCAACTCTTATAGAGTAAAGTTAGTTAATAAGTAGTGAGTAAACGCTATAAAGTTAGCCTATATAAAATTTAATAATAGTATATAATAGTAGTTATACTACTAGGTTTATAAGCTATATAGTAGTTTTATTGTAATTTACTATATCTTATATACTTCAAATGCCTCTAATATTAGGATATATTTGTAGCCCCCTAGTAAAACTACTATTTAATTATCTATAAAAAAGTATTTAGGCTATAATAGCTAGGGTCTTAGGTTAAGACATTAGATCTAAAAATATTAATAACTTTATACTCATATTTACCCTCTATATAGATATATTACTTAGTTACTCATGCTACTCTTTTTATACTAGCTGTAATATATAACTATCTTAGATTACTATTAACTAATCTTCGATTTTGTATAAAGTCATAATTTTATAAAAGAAGCTATAAGGATAACTAAAAGGTTTTAAGTAATCCTTATAGTTAGGAGTTTCTAAAATTGATAGTATTATTACTATAAGTTTGTTACGAGATAGCTATACCGCTATAATCTCTATAAAAGAAGACTATTACTTAAAAAGTATATAAATACTACTATAGTAATATTACTTTACTTAGTAACTATTAATATTATAGTATAAACTACTATATTACTTAACTTAGTAGTAATTATAAAGGTTAATCCTAGTAGTCCAAGTATTACTATATACTTATTAGTAGTTTCGGAAGTTATAGCTACTTAAAATACTACTTGAAATATTCTTACAAATACTACTATAAATATTACTATAGATACTACGTATTCATATACTATATATTTAGTAGCTATTTATTGTAATAGAACTATTACTAGAATCTTAGCCTTCTCTTTCTAGGAAATAGAAGTTAAAGAATGATAAAAGAATAGCTAAAAACCTAATAAGTAAAAATATAATAATAAAGATTAGATCTCTGTAAATTATAAAGCTTTAACTTAGTAAGCTAACTAATAATAACTATAAGAAAGCTTTTATTCTATAGTAACTTTAGATTACTATACTATATAATCTATAATAATCCTAGCTATCCTAGTTCTCTATATAAGCTATAGAGTATATATCTTTATATCTTACTACATATAATTTGAAATATATATTATATATATTTAGTTACCTTTGCTTTATATCTATAACTATATCTAAGCTCCTCATATTATATATACATCTACTTATAAATATTACTCAATAATGATCTCTATACTAATACTAACTCATAATTAGGTAAAGTAATAATAAAACCACTTATTATTATAAATAATTATACCTTTAATTCAAATAACCTAACTTTGGGTAATAGAAGACTTTAGAGTAGTAATATATATAAGTAAAACCTTATTAAAATTAAAGCTTACTACATATAACTTAAAGTGACTATTAAGGTGATGAGGTTAAGAATCTTCTTAAATTTCTTAAGAGTAGAATGATATTAGAGCTAGGCATTTCATAATCTATTATTCTTCTATACTTCTTATAATAGAATTAAAATCTCTTTGAAATTCATATGGCTACTTATATTTCAAGACATAGATTATAGAGATAGGAATATGTACCTATCATTCTTATACCGAAAACTATTAATATACTAAACTTAACTTCAATAAAAGTATACTATATATTAGTATTAATAGACAGCTTATAAATACTAAAAGGATAGTTATCTAACTACTTTATAAGTTATTATACTAAATTGTTAATTCTAGTAACTAGGTGTCAACTAAATAATGCTGTAACTCTAATATTTTATTATAACATTAGTTATTGATCATTTTAAAGTATTATTTCCTTCCTTTTACTTTATATCTAAGATGGTATCTAGACTTTTTACTTTATATATAAATTTAACTATAAACCTTGGCTAGTAATAGGATTTATATTATTACTAGCTTACAATTAGTAAAGATAGTCAAGAAACTACTTATTATTATGGATAGTTTGAGAGTATTATATTAGTATAATTTTAAAAATTTGAAAAACTATTAAACTATATCAGAAGTACTTCTATTCATATTAATGAAATTTATATATGAATTATACTTAATTTATTAATCAAGTATATAAACAAAAATAGACTAAGTCTTACTATATTTATACAAATATTATAAATTAACTTATATTAATAATAAAGAAACTTTATATTAGTAATATCAAGTCTTATCTTAGAAATAAGTGGGATTTAATCTATAATAACGTTATTAAGATTATAAATATTAAAGTTATAATAAATACTAAACTAGAATCACTATAACTGATAATTTAGTTACTTTTACTTCATATCTAGAATAGTATCTTAACTCTTTATCTTGTATATAGATATAACTATAAATTCTACTTAATCATAGTATTTATATTAATACTAGCTTATAACTGTTTAAAATAGTAATGAAATTACCTATTATTATAGATAATCATACTCCTAGTTCTAATATTTAACTCTATAGTAATAAGTAACCTTATAGTAATAATTAGGGAAAACCTTATTGAAACAAGGGTTTAATATATATATTTAAAAGTAACCACTAAAATCGTAAGGTTAAGAATCTTTTGAAACTTCTTAAAGATAAAATAGAATAGAATACTAAAAGCTAGATATTATATAACTTGTTGCTCTTCTATATCCATACTTTGATAGTAAATTCGAAATCCCCTTAAAATCTATATGCCTACTTTCAAATACATACAAAGGGTATATAGTAGTATTTAGCTATAGCCTCTATAACTAAAACTATTAATTCATTAAATTAAACCCTACTAAAATCATCCTAAAAACTAGAATCAATGAATAATTTATTAGTATTAAAAAAGCAATTATCTACCTATCCTATAAACTACTATACTAAACTAAAAGTTTCAAAGACTAAATATTAATTAGATGATACCCTAATATCAATATAATACGATAATACTAGTTACTAGATACTTTAGAATATGACAATAATATAATTATAAAAGTTTTAAAAACCTCCAAGCTATACTAGAGATATTCATATTTATGTAAATATTATTTATATATTAGCTTTATCTGAAATATTAAGATTTTTTACCAATAAGAATAAACTGAGTTATATTATATTTATATAGAGAGTATAGATTAGTTTATATTAATAATAGAGAACATTTATATTAATAATATACAATCTCGTCTTAGGAATAAAGGAAGCTTAGTCTATAATTAAGGTATTAAGGTTATAGATATCGAGATCGTAATAAATATTTAAATAGAGCATTTATAATTGTTAGTAATTGAATATCTCGAGATATTTAATTTATATATATCTGTGAAAATACAAAAATATAAAGATATAAAAGTATAAAGGCGTGAGGTTATTATAGAAAGAGTTATTAGTTATTTATTATTAAGAAGATTAATATAAAGAAAATGAACTAACTACTATACCTATAAGAGACTTAGCTCTAGTTTACCTAGAGACTACTTATAATGATTAGTAAAAGAATAAGAGAACTAAAGTTATACTCTAAGGGGTAATATATCTACTAATAGTTATAGTAGAAAGCAAGCTATTAGCCCCTCTTACTATAATTCATAATAATAAAATATCTTGAAATATTTAAACTATACACTAATCATTGTTAAAATATCAAGTTATAATAAAAGAAGCTATTAGTAAATTATTTAATTACTTTTACTCTATACTTAAATAATATCTAAGCTCTTTACTTTATACATAGATTCAACTATAAGTTTTACTAAATAATAGCAATAATATTAATACTAACTTATAAGTAATTAAAATAATAATAGAATTACCTGTTATCATATATCGTTATATCTCTAGTTTTAATATTTAACTTTATAGTAGTAGGAGACCTTATAGTAATAGACTATATAGAAGGAGTCTTATTAAGGTTATAGTTTAGTATATATAACCAAAGACTGCTAGTAGAGTTATAAAATCAAGAATCTTCTCAATTTTCTTCAAAATAAGATAAAATACAATACTTATAAGAGTAAGACATTTTATAATTTCATACTTTTCTAAATCTTTTATAATATAGTAAAAGATTCTTAAAATCTATATGATTACTTAGAATTAAAGAAGTATATTATAGATTTAGTAGTACTTACTTATAGTTTCTTTATATACGACTTTTAACCTATTCAAATAAGTATTGATAAAACTATTATAAAAGCTATAATTAACAAATAGTCTATAGATATTCAAAACTATTTATCCAGTTACCATATAAGTAATTATACAAGACTAGGAGTATTAGAGATTAGATATTAATCATATAATATCTTAATATTAATATATTACTATAGGACTAGCTATTAAACCTTTTAGACTATTATAATAATATAATTATAGACGTTTTGAGGGCTATCTTGTTATATCTGAAGTATCTTTATCTATATAAGTAAATTTCATATATTAACTATATTTAACAGATTAGAATTATTTATTAATAAGAATATACTAAGTATTGTTATATTTGAAAAGAAGTAATAAGTTAGCTTATATTAATAGTAGAATATTTTTATCTTAGTAGTATAAAGTTTTATCTTAAGAATAAATAAGGTTCAACTTATAATAGGAATATTAAAGCTATAGATATTGAATTTATCATAAACCTTTTAATATAGTGCCTATAATTAGTAATGATTGAATATTTTAAGACATTCAAGTTATCTAAAGTATGATAGTATAAGAGTATAAAATTATTATAAAAGGGATTATTAGTTATTTATTATTGAAAGGTTTAATATAGAATTACTATACTACTTAGTATAATTATGGGGAATGTAGCCTTAGATTAGTTAAAGACTAGCTATAATAGTTAGTAGGGGATTAGAAGGCTAGAGCTATGTTTTAGGAGATAATATTATGAATTTACAACTAGTAAATATTATAATCAATCGATTATATAAATAGTTTATAACTAGTTATGTCTATCTATAATTTCTATCTTTAGATCATAGTACCTATATATATGCTATATACTATGGGGATAAATTTAAATAATACTCCCTTTAAACCTATTTACCTAAATAAGTAAATTAACTATTTAGTTACCTTCTACTATTGCTTTAGCTATTTTCATACTATATTTGACCGAATAATAATAATATCCTTTTTTAGAGCTAGAATATATTGAATACTAAATGAAATGTAAAATAAATTCGTAGTATTAAATATAATCATAATACAAAATATAAAAGTAAAATAAAATTACTTCTAGTTATATAAATTCTTTTAGTTATACTAAAAACTACAAAAATACTATAAAATAGTATTCTTCCATAAAAAGATATTTCTTTTATAATATTAGATTAGATACTATCCGTTTAATATAATAGTTTGATATCCAACCAGTTTTTACTATTTTATAGTAAGAGTAATAAGTTTAAATCCTATAGTAAGTAAGTATAACTAGTAGTTATAAACCTTCTAGTTATACAAACTAAGTATAATAAATACTACTAGCTGTTAGTACTTATTATTAACTATCTATAGCTAGTAACTATTCATAGCTAGTAATAAGTAGTACGAATTAGCTAGTATTTATTATTATATGATAACTTATTATAATCTTCAATAGAATAATTATAACAAATAAGCCTATACTTTCCTTATTTATTACTTATTATATTTGACTAATTATATTTACTACTAAATAGTTCTTCTCTTTAAATAGTTCTTTAGTCTTAGTAGTATCTATAGGGTTTATAAGGTAAAAGGTAACTACTAAGTATAGTTTTTTTCAAAAGGTTCCGAGAGGTATATGATTTTAAATAGATTAAAAGCCTTTAATATAACTATTATCATATTAGATATTTTAGATTCTTATTATAGTATATTTATCTTTCTTTCTCCTATTTTGTCTTATTATTTTATATATACCTCTTTACTTCTTTCTTATCTTCTTATTATTTTAATAGTTTTTAAAATTTATCTCTCTATTTAGAGTTTTATATATTCAGCCCTTCTATATAATAAGTAACTTATATAATACCTAGTAAACAACCTTTATAATAGAAAAATACTTAGTTATAAACTATAACTTGTATATATTTCTATACGTAGATATCATTAAAAGAACTTAGTAATATAACTACTAATTTAATCCTAGTTCTAATTTAGAAGTTGGTATAAGCTTTATGATAGTTTATATAGAAAGTTATAACTTATTATACTAGTGGTAGCTTTGAAGTATCAAACTTACTATAGTAATATTTATAATATTAATTTATACTAGCTAGATACCTATTAAATAATAATACTACTAGTATATTTTAATAATAGTAATTATAGATGTAAAAGAGAAGAATACAAGACTAGCTAACTATTTTATAATACTACTACTACTACTACTACTACTACTACTACTACTACTACTACTACTACTACTACTACTACTACTACTACTACTACTACTACTACTACTACTACTACTACTACTACTACTACTACTACTACTACTACTACTACTACTACTCCTACTACTACTACTACTACTACTACTACTACTAATAATAATAATAATAATAATAAGAAGAACTACCTATAGATTACTCGTAGCTATTTTTACTATATTCAACCCCTATATACGTAATATGAATATTAACTTTATAAATCTATTAATAACTATAAGAACTATAATTACTTTTATAAAGACCTCAAAGAGCTAACTTTATATAAAGATATCTTTACTACTTTCCTTAGCCCCCTTAAAATAACTATAACTATATTTTACTTTAATATATTGTTAGAAGATAAAACTATTAGTAGAACTAAAAAGAATAAAATTAAAGTAATCAAAAAGAATCTAATACCTAAAAGTAAGATATTCAAAGATAACTCTAAAGATTTTAGATATATCTTAGAAGTAGCTTATTAAATATTTGAAAATATATATATATTTAAGTCTACTTATTATAAAAGATATTATTAGTTAATGGTAGGAGAAGTCTTTAGCTTTACACAGAGAACATTTAGCTTCTAGCTAGGACTCATACTCCAACCTATCCTATACTAATAACTATAGCTATAGTTATTTCAAATCTTTAAAAATTATATAATAAGGTTATATTAATAGTATATAAGTCCTAGTATGATATATCTTACTTTAGGTTATACTTTCCCTATTATTAGCTAATAATAACGTCTATAAGTTATAAGTAGACTTCAATATATATACTTTTTCAGATATCTAATAGGCTACTTCTAAGATATATTTAAAGTATTTAAAGTTATCTTCAGATACTTTACTCTTCAGTATTAGATCCTTTTTTATTACCTTGATTTTGTTTCTTTAGCTTTACTAATAGCTTTATTCTTTAATAATATATTAAGGCTAAATATAATAATAATTACTTTAAAGAATTTAGAAAGAGTAGTAAAGTTATTCTTAAATAAAACAAGCCTTTATAAGCTTTTATAAAAGTAGTTGTAATTCTTATAGTTATTAATAACTTTTATAAAGTTGATATTTATATTAAAGTTATAAGGGTTGAGTATAGTAATAGTTCTTATTCTTATTATTATTAGTAGTAATATTATTATAGGATAGTTAGCTAGTTTTCTATTATTCACTTTTATATCTATACTTAGTATTATTAAGGTGTACTAGTAGTATTATTACTAGTGTGAATTAATTTCATAATACTATTGAAATACGTTTAATACTTCGAAGCTACTACTAATATAGCAAGCTATAACCCTCTTACTATTATAGGGTTTATACTAGTAAATCTTGTTAGATTTATTCTGATATATAAAGAACTTCTATTTCTATTATTTTAATAGAAGTAATAAGAAATTCTACGATATTTCTATATGAATAAATCGTATAAATATCGCTCTATAAATATATACTAATTTTACCCTTTTATTCCTAGTAGTTCTTAAGTAAATAAAGTAAAGGTATAGAGATTCGTTTTTTTATAAGATACTAAAAGTAGTTCAAGCTATATATAGTATAATTATAACATCTCATACGCTATAGCTATAGTAAGTAATATACTATAACTATATTATAATATATACTATACTTTAGCCTATATACTATAATTATAATATATTATATATTATAACTATAATAGCCTATATATTATATTAAAATATATATATTATAATTA
>QAPF01000333.1:0-47496 GCA_004367935.1 Colletotrichum sidae | reverse complement strand
TATTAAATTCTTTTATTTTTCTCTTATTATTATTATTATTTACTAATTCTTTAAATTTGAGAAAGATTTTAGAAACTTCTTTAGCTGATTTGGTTTTTAATAAAAATCCCTAAGTAAATCTAGTTGATTTATCTATAAATAGAATAAATCTATTAAAACTATTATATATTATAAAAGTTATAGGTCTATATAGATCTGAACTAATAGAATCTAAATATTAAAGATTTTGTTTCTGTTTTTTATTATTTTTATTAATATTATTAGTAAAGCTTCTTTTAATATAAACTTCATAAATAGAAAAAGTATCTATTTTATTTATTTTATAAGATAAATTTAAAGTATTATTTTTCAAACTATTTATAACTTTTATATTAGTATGACTTAAACGGTTATGTAAAAGCTGAATATTCTATAATATAGTAGTAGAAAGAATAATATCCTTTTGTAAAATAGGAATATTAAATTCATATAAATTATTTTTCTTAAATCCTACTATTAAAGTAGAATTCTTTTCCATACTATACAATATAGGTTTTTTCCAGAAAATTGATACAATTCCTATAGTATCAAGTTTGCTTTGAGATAATAAATTAACTCCTAATTCTGGAATATAATAAACTTCTTTTAATATAAAAGTTTGATTTTTTAGAGATATTTTTAAATCTCCTATTATTCTGGAAATAGTAATCTTTCTAGAGTTACCCATTTTTGTTAAAGTAAAATAAATTACTTAAAATGTATAGATTATAAGGGTTTTTCTAAAAAGACAAAAAGTCTTATAGTATATAGTACAGAAAAGTACCGTGTTTTCTAAAAAGATAAAGATTAAAAGATCAAAATCCTTTTTTTCTATTTGAAATAAAGATATGACTTAAAGAATAAATCTAGAAATCAGAGATCTAAATCTCGGTATTTTCCTTCTCTTTTTTGAATAAATTCAATTTTTCCTTCTTTATAAAATCGATCGAAAATCGAGGTAAAAANTATTCGATTTTTATACATAAATAAGAAGGGTAATTTTTTAACGAATAAAGTATAGAATCTTCAGGTTGAGAAGAGCTAGACTTATAACTTATTAGAATAGATAGATAGGTAGGTAAATTAATAGTTAAGTTATTACTATAGATAACCGTGAAATTAGGAGAAATATAATATAATAAAAGTAGTTTTCTCAATATAAGGACTTATTCGAAATATTTATAATAAAAATAGTTAAATAGAAGGAGAAATAGTAATTCGATTAATAGTATAATTAACTATTTCTAACTATTATTTATAGAGATATTAAGGTTATTATATAGAGGGTTTATTTCAGAATTCTAGCTATACTACTAGAATTCTAGCTATAGCTATAGTATATAGGTTATTATAATTATAGTATATAAGGTATTATAATTATAATATATATACTTTAGTATAATATATAGGTTATTATAGCTATAGCGTATACTATAGTATATAACGTATTATAAATATAGCATATAGGCTAAAGCGTAGCATATATTATAGTCTAACTATAGTATATTAGCCACTATAGCTACAGCGTATGAGGTGTTGTAATTATAACGTATATAGCTTGAACTATTTCTAGTATCCTATAAAAAAATAAACCTCTATGTCTTTACCTTATTTACTTGAGAACTACTAGGGGTAAAAAGGTAGAGTAAGTATTTATTTATAGAGCGATCTTTATACGATTTATTCATATAGAAATATCGTACTACTTCTTATTACTTCTATTAGAATAATAAAAATAGAAGTTCTTCATATATTAGAATAAATCTAATAAGAGTTAGTTTTATTATTATATATAATATATAGTTACTTTTTATAGTAGCTATAAAATACTATATTCTAATTACTCTATTTCTAGATAAAGAAGTTATATATAGTAATTAGGTGATTAATAACTTTCTAGATTTATTAGCTATTAGGATAGGTAATAGTTTAATAGATAAAGACTTTTTATTAGAATATAAATATTTCTTTAATATATAAGTAGACTTTCTCATAATTCTATAGACTTATAAAAGTATAATAGAAAGTTATTTATATAGCCTAAGGGTTTTTATAGATTTAGAACTATAGTATAAATATTAATTTAAAATACTTACTCTAAGGGATATTAATATATAAGAATATAAAACTAATAGTTATTTAGTAAATAAATTAGTTTATAGAAGAATATAAAAAGGATATTAGTAACTTATAATTAGTTTAACTAAAGGAATTAAAACCTATAGGTATATACTACTGACTATGTTTTTAGTATAGGAAAGTTAATATTATAGATTAAGTAAAAAGAGTAGGGTTTCTTAAGTTTATAAAAATAAGGAGTATTAATATTCTTAATTAGAATAAAATAGTTATATTAAGTTATAATTAGAAGAAGTTAATTATAAAAACAATAAAGTAATAACTAATAAGTTATAAATAAAAGAGACAGAAAGATTAATAAGATATAAGTTAGAAGAAGTATTTTTATACTTCTAGCTATAATAAATATATAGTTATAATTAAGATAATATTGAAAAATCCTACTGGTTATAGGGGAGGAATTCTTTTATTCAAAAAGCTAATTATATTTCTTAAGTAAATTAGTTAAGAATAGTATATTTATAGGTTTAAAGTTATTTGAATGGATATTTTTATTTTTTGAATAAGGTTTTAATTCTCCTATTAATATACTAATAGATCTATCCTAGGTTTTCTTGACTTAAATAAGACTTTTTTTTAATTAATACTTTCTCTAAAAGAAGTATTATTTAACTTATAGTTTAGATCTATAAATGCTTTTATTATTATTTAAATAAATCTCTTTTTTATTTAATATTATTTAATAAGAACCTTATTTAGTATCCTAATAAGCTTAATAGAATCTTTTACTCCTAATAATTCATATACTTGAAATAATAATTGGTATTATTAGTAAAATATAAAGTTAGGGATCTCTTATTTATTCTTAGACCTATAGAATAAGATAGATCTAACTCTTATAGTATTTTCTGAAAACTAGTTCTATTAAATATATTTAAAAGATTATCATAACTATTTTCTATTTCACTTAGTAATATATAATGAGTAATTTGGAGATTCTAATATTAATATTAAATTTCTATAAGAGTAATTCTCTTATTAATTTCAATTAAGAGGGTTAATAATAGTAAAATATTTATTTAACTATTTCTAGGTTATAATTATTAGAGATAACTATACTATAAACTGAGATAACTCTATAGAATACCTTATCGAATTATATAACCTTATTAGTTAGATTAAATAGTAAGAAGTATTAGTTGAAAAGATTTAGTTAATAGATTTTATCTAAATTATATAAGATTATATAGTAGATATTCTAGTTTGCTATATAGATATAAATAATAATTCTAAAGAAGAAGTTAGATAATATAACTAGTAGTATATAAAGGAATATTTTATATTTTTATTCTTTTTATATAAAAGTAATATTATAATTTAAATAGATCTCTTAATAGATTAATAGTAAGATTACATATAGTATTATAATATATAATAAGTTAATAAGTATAGAGAGGAGAGGTTTATTAATATTTTAAGATTTATAGACTTATATATAAGAAGAAGTAAAAGAGAACTTTAATATTTAATAATTTAATAAACTTATATTATACTAGCTATATAATACTTTAAATAGGTATTAGTATTAATACTTTTTAATTAAATATAATAAGCTTTTACCATAGTAGAGATCTTATTCAAAAGATATAATTATAAATATATAATAGGTAACTAAAAAGTTAAATTAGTTTGGAAACTTTATAATTTATTATTATCTAGTGAAGTATTTATATTAAATAGAACTATATAAGATAAATAAGAGGCAGATTACTAATATAATAATAAGATTAATAAGAAGAATTAGATACTTAGAATATAATGTAACTTCTTCTAGTATTTTAAAGTTAATATTATAAAGAAATACTTACTTATTATAATATTAGAAGTAATATCTAATTTTACTCTACTAAATAAGACTTAAATAGTAGGAAAGCTTTTAATAAATAATTTATAGATCTTTTAGTTATTTATTAAGCTTAATCTATCTATAAAAACTATTATTAATACTATTTAGAATACTACTTATTAAACTAGTCTCTTTAAAATCAAAATTAGAAAGTTTCTATAAGTATTAATAGGAGGCTATATAGAGAAATTAAAATATAGAAGAATTATCTTATTTAATTCTTAGTCCTTATAATTAAAAATTTAATAGAGAATCCTATTTCAGTAAAACTAATAGATTAAGAATTATAATTAAAATACTAAATGAAGGGTTTAAGTTAATATTAAATAATAAGCATTTCTTTTAGTAGAAGACTAGTATTTTAATAGTAAATTTATATAAAGTTATTTCTTAAGTTATTATAAGATAAACCTAGGAATTAACTAATAAAACCCTATTATATAGTAAAAGATAGTTAAATAGGAAGTTTGTTTTTATAATACTAAAAGTATACTTTAAATGATAGAGCATTTAGATTTTTAAGAACTTAATATATTTTTCTATTTGAATTTATAAGGTAGCCCTATTACTTACTAGATATTTAAAAGAGTAAATCTATAGTATATTAGGAGTAGTTATAATATTAATAGTAACCTACTTAAATATAAGTAGTAATAAGTAAATAACTTATTAATAAATTTATAAGAAGTTAATATTATTATAATTCTATATTAATATAGGGGTCTTACTTAATATAATTAAGTTACTTCAAGTTAATACTTAGATAGTACTAATAGACTTTTAGTATGATTAGTTTACTTATAGTTTTTAAATAGTAGAGTAATTTAAAGTATTTATTTAGGATAAAATATTTAATATTATAAACTTACTATAAGCTTTAATAGATAAATAATATAATTATAAAAGTAAGATTCTATTAGCCTTATATTAGTTATTAGTTATAAGTAAATACTTTAGATTTTATAATAGTATCTATAGGAACCTATTAATAAAGAAAGTAATTTAGACTTATAAGGACTATAAGATAATAAGCTACTTTCTATTTATTTTTAATAATAACCTTCTATTAATATTAAAAAGATATTTATAAAACTAAATATAAATTAGATAATTATCTTAATAATAACTTAAGATATTAAGATTAGGAAAGTTAATATTTCAATTTTAGAAAATATTATAGAGTAAGACCTATCAGATTAATCTAATATTAATATAGATATCATAATAGAGCTTTTGAAATAAACTATAAGTATATATTCTATTTAAACTTATTCTTCTAATATTAGTTTACTAAGTTCTTCTAATACTGCTTCTATATTCTTAAGTTAATATCTTACTTTATATTAATTATTTTCATCTCTATAATTATATAGGTCTTTCTAGTTATATAAAGAAGTAATTTATAGGCTAATAGGTTAATTATTAGGTTTAAATTAAATAGAATATGCTTATTAGGTTAGTAACTTATATATTTTTATAGTTTTAATATAGGGAAGCTAGTTATAATTTATTTAGAAATTAACCTAAGATGATTATTAGTAAGTAAATAATAAGTAGATAAGATTAGCTAGTAGAATTAAGACTAGGAATAAGGAGGAACTTAAGTAGTTAGATTAGTAATAATTATAGTAATATAGATAAATCTTTTTTTAATTAAACTTACTATATACGGTTTTGAGTAAATCTAAGAGGATGATTATAATAAGCTTAAGTTTGAAGCTTTTTTTATTATATAAGTAGTATGTATATATATGTTATAAGATTATATTTATAGTATTCGCCTTCTGAATACTAGTAGGAGATATATAATTTATATATTACTCTACTTTTTAGATTTTAGAATATTATTTTTATAATTAAAGAACTTTTTATATTATAAATCTGTTAATATAGCGCTTTTTATTTAATATACTTGTCTATATTTGTTCCCCTTATTTTCTATTGCTGAAAGATTAAGTTTAGAAGAGGTTGTTTTATTTATTTATTTCAGTTGTTCTAGCCTAAGTAGCTAATGCCTATTTTACGACAGGGTTTTACTTTTCTTAAGATAATATTTCTATTAAAGATTTAATAATAATATAAGTGTGTTAGATATGTTTTTAAGGGCAGAGAGAATATATAATTATTAATATAAAAGAAGAAGATAATATACTTCTTAAATTAGTAATATAGTTTTCCTATAGTAAAGTTCAAATCAAAGTATTTAAAGCTAACTTCTAAGTAGTATTAATATAAGAAAGGAAATTTCTAAAAGCTATATAGTATTTTATTAAAATAGTAGATTTTACTTAATACTTAGTAACCTAGTAGTATTTCTATATTAATAATTTTATTAAATACTATATATATAAAAGTATTAGCTATATTATATTAGGATAACTTAGAATTAAAATAATTAGTAATTATTATAAAGATTTCAAACAATATACCTATCAGAATAATTATATAAATCTTATAATTATCTAATAATTATTAATTTCTATAAATAGTTAGTTAATTTTGAATTTTTAAGAAATACTTATATTTATTAAGCTTATAAGTATAAACTTAGTAGTATTTTAAAACTTTTAAACTTCTTATAAGAATTCTACTAATTTTACTTTAAGAATATAATTTAATATAATTCTTAAGATAGGCCAATTGAATTACTAGTATAATTTTAATATGTAAATAAATAAATACTACTCAATAAGATATAACTAATAATAATAATTTCTATTATAAAACTTCTAAAATAAGAATTCTAATTCTCTTATACTCTAAACATTCTCTAATATCTAATTTACTATATAATGAAAATTTATTATTAGAAGTTTCAATATTTATATCTCAAAATCCTTAAGAAAATTAAACTCTTAAGACTACTTCTAATTAAATATTTATATTACTCTAAAGTTATAAATAGGAATATTTTAAAATACGTTAGAATAAATAACGAATATTAATTAAAAATAGAGTTTTAAATATAAATCTTCTAATTATTCTAATATAATATTTTATTTATTCTCTATATTTAACTTTCTCTAGAAATATCTAAATTCCTTACCTTTTTATAGTCTTATTTATATAAATAAGATTATAGACAAATAGAGTAAATAACTATAGAAGAGTTATCAATTTAAATTTTATAATTTTAAATAGTACTTTATAAGATATTAAAGTAGTTACTATATAGATATAAAACTTCAAGTTACTATAACTACTTCTTTTTTGAATATAGACTACTTTATTAGGTTCTTTACTAAAGCTTAAGTAAGTAGTTAAGTTAATTTTAAATAGCTTTACTATAGTTATTTACTTTTATAACTAATAACAGCTTTCTTAGAATTAAATTATTAAAGGTTATTTTATAGAAGTACTTAATCCCTATTAGAAAATGTTTTATCAAAAGAAATATAATAAACTATTATAATTTTATTCTTAAGTAGGTTCTATATTTAATATTAGTTAGCCAAATTATAGGTAACTAAAAAGGTAAAAAAAACAGGCCTCTTGAAATATATCTAATAGTTATACTTCAGCTTTATATCTATAGTAAGAATTATATATTTACTACTATGAGTATATAAGTAAGCTAAATCTAACTTTTTAATATTATCCCTTCAAGTAGTTTTATCAAGCTTCTAATATAATATTTACTAGCCTAATAAGTATATTAGTATTTGGTTATAAAGAAATACTATTACGTATAGGATTTCAAACTAGAATTCGTAAAGTAACTTACTCCTATACTTTATATTTCTTATGAATATCTTAATAATTATTCTGATATACTTAGTACTTCTACTTTAATTCTAAATATGTAAAATGAATAGCTTAAAATATATAATCTAAGAAGTTAAATTATATTTTAAACTCTTATATCTTGAGACCTTATTATTATATTTAAAGACTTTAATATTAACACTATATTAATACTTATAAAATATAATAAAGCTCCTAAATATTTCTATAAGAATAACTCTAGTATAACTAATAGAATTGAAATCCTAAAAGTAATTAGTAGCTCTATCTATGAATATTAGAGTTAAAATATAGCTATTATAGTACTAATAATAGGAATAAAAATTAAAAGTAATATATTTCTTAGGAGTAATATATAAAATATTCACATATGTTGTATAATAGATCTTTTATTTTATCTTACTAATACTATAAGCTTTATATACCCTCTAAGTAAACTAATATCTATTATATTTTAAATAGCTATTAGTAATATAAATACAATATATAGTTAAGATAAAATAGTTAAGAAGCTTTCTACTACAATATTCTCACTAGTAATACTAGATCTATTTATTAGTTTTTAGAAGCTTTTAAATAGTATCTATAGTATACTACTAATAGTAGTAATATTTAGGAGAAGGCTTATACTATACTAACTTTACTACTATAATAGCTAATCTCTTTTAGGATGAACAATATTTAAAGATTCATTAGTTATATTAGATATTAATAACTATTATTTCAGAATAATTACTCTTCTATAGACAAGATAAGTAATTTAACCTAATATCCTACTAGTAGCCTTATCTTTATAACTATTAAGAAAAGATAGGATTTATAGCTAAAATAGCATAAAGCATAGTATTATATAAATATAATTTAACATTTTTACTTTACTAATTATAATAAATATCTTAGCGTCTCTATAACTTTTAATAAGTATAAGTTTGATATTATACTAAATATAATCTCCTATAAAAACTTCTTAAAAGTTGTATAAAGTATTCTATATTTGAGAAAAAAAAAATTAAAATATCTAATTTAAAAGTAAAAGAGTTTTAGGGAAAGTATTACGAAAGTCTTTCTTCATAATATCCTTATTATATAGTATTATAGTTATTCTAGCTAGAAGGCTAGCTATATAGTTACTATTATCTAAGACTTCAAACTTTTTTTGAAACATCTAGATCTAAAACTAGTAACTACTTATTTTTTTCCTTAATAGAAGCATTTAATATCTAGCTTTTATAAACTAATTAAAAATATATCTAATAATAATACGTTAGAATATAGTTTAGCCTATATTTTAAAAAGTATAAGGGTTTATCTAAACTTTAAAAATATCTCTTATTGTCTTAAGTATTTAAAATAATATCTAGAGCTTCTACTATAGTATTAAAAATATTATGACTGATCTTACTATATAAGAAGGGTTTAAAGAAATATTATATTACTTTTATAATAATTAAAATAACTTTATCTAGAAATATAAAGCCTAAATAACTTCAAATTAGAAATATATAACATTATATATAAGACTTAATTGGTAGGAAAGCTAGTGAAAATATAAAATTATAGATTTAAAGTATTTTAATAATATAAAGAATATAATTAACTACTTGTCTCTTTATATATAGTATGTTACCACTTTTGAAACTACATTTTTATTATTATCCTTATAATAAGACATTCAAATCTAAGAGACTAAAATATCTTATAGTTTACTAGAATAATATTTTAGAAGTTTAAACTATCTATAATATTAAAATAAATATAAAGATTAGTAGTTTATACTGCTATACTTTCTTTTATATAGTAGTATTAATACTCAAGCGTTTTATTTATTTATCTAAAGATCTAAATTATCACAAAAACTTAACTTGGCTACTTATATTAATATTCTTAAGTTTTTCAAATATAGAAATTATAGAGAGTTAAATAACTTTTTAGACTTTTCTCTATAAAGTCTATAATATTCCTTATATAAACCTTTTCAGTAATATCTACTAAGAATTATTAATCCACCTTCTAATTTGCTCCTATAGGAATAAAACTCCTAAGAATATTTAAGTTAGATGTTTTAAAGACTTATTAGTACTTCATAGTTTTTAAGAAGTTATTTAGGAGTAGCTTTCAAGAAGGTTTAAAAAGAGATTTTAATAAGCAGTTAATTTAGAATTAAAGTAATCCTATAAGTCAGAAACTTTAGCTTCTATTTTAAAAGATCTTATACTAAGTAGGCTACTAATAAATTCCTTTAAAACCTAAAAAAGGGTATTTTTAATAGATATCTTAGTATTTAAGATATATTAAATCATTATAATATATACTTTTAGCCTAATAGCTTTTTAGTATTATAAGACTCTTAATTATTATATATAATTAGGAGGTAAAATCTAGTATATATTATATATAACTAAATATAGCTATATATATTGCATAAGGCTATTCTTAGAGGGAATAAATATTAACATCTATATATTTATTTATAGTATAAGGCTCATAGAGATAGCGCTGGCGCCTGAGGTTTACCTAGTATAAACTCTACCTCTTAAGCGTGTTATTCCTAATAAATCCTAATATATTAGATATAAGTAAACTAGAATAGAGGCTACAAACAGGGATGAGGAATACGAAGTAGTTACTAATATAATAGGTATATTCTATTTAATATGATATATAAAAGATAAACTCTCTTTATATATAATTATATAGTATAACTTTAATAGTAGTACTATATACTATTATAACTATAAACCTTATATTTATTATTAGTGTTTCAACTATTATATTTACATTTCTAGGATATTATAGCTTCTTTATAGAAATTTCCAAAGATAGTAGTTTTCTAAAAAGTCTCTATGGCTTTCTATAGAATATTTTAAGATCTTTCTATTATACTCCTATTTAATAAAATAATAATTCTACTATTTAAGTATTATTTCCCAGGATTTTATATTTTTTGAAACTTATAAAGGTGTAATAGAATGATGAGCTATATTATTAGTAGTTTCTATATATTTAAAGGTTGTTCTATTTCAACTTATTATATGTCTAGTATAATAATTATAAGCCTATATACTTTCTTTTATTATTCAAACTTTCTCTTTAAGTAAATATAGTTAATTTAATATTACTTATGTATTTTAATATAAGTTTGATAAATATTTGTCCTAATTGACTCAAGAAATTTTAGATTTATAAAACTTTAGAAGTAATACTAGCTCTTATCTGTTATTTAGCTTTTATGAATAGTTTTACTACCATAGTCTAATATAAAGATTTTAAAACATCAAATTTTGAATCATCAAAAGTGTCTGTTTTTTTATTGATTTGAAATAGATTTATAATCAATTTAATTATGTTTTATATATTTCTAAAGTTTCAAATGAATACCACTATTTCGATTAAAATATAACAAATATAGTATTTGCTTTATGTTTTAATATATTAGAAACAATATGTTATTTATCTTTAAAGAGACTCTTTTAAATTATCTGAAGATCTTATATGATCTCTATAATTAAATAATAATTTTAGTTATATTAATATAGCAGTAGATTAGAGCTTTCTAAAATTTTAGTAATATCAATATTGAAGTACTTTATTAAACTTTCTTTTAACTAGTATAATAAGTCTTTAAGCTTCTATTTGTATTAAAGTAGTAATTAAATAGAAAAATCATTTAAATTGTTTAGATGTTTCTTTTGGATAGCTCTTTTCTGGGATTATTGTTTTATTTTTCTTAAATTATAAGTAAATCTCTAGGAGAAAGTCTAGTATTTTTAAATTTATTATTTTAATTTTCTATCTAACTTATAGAAGGCATTAGTAATACTTTTAATTGGTCTAATACTTAAAATACTGTCAATATATATACTTATAACTTGCTTTAGTTAATTATTGAAATATGTAGTACTACTTAATAATAAGGCTTTAAAGTTTATTTATATTAGAACTTCTTTAGATTTCTTCTATTATCATTCTCTCTATCTAAAGCTATATGAAACCTAACAGAATTAAGCAATTTAGTCTAAATTAAAACTATAATTTATTATTATAGTATAATTGTAATTTCTTAGATCTATAAGATTAATATTCAGTAGTAGGAATATTTATATATAAATATCTTTCTTGAAATCCCGATTAAGATATTTTATAATAAAATCCTATTAGTTTACTATATATCTTCTTCGTTATACATAGGTAATTAGGGGCTTCTATATAACTACTTAAGATATCAATATAGTAGTTATATTATAGGTCTCTGATCTATTCAAAGTTATATATTCCTTTGGGACTTATTAAAAGTAGTTATACCTAGTTATTAACTCTAACTTCATTTACTCCATAAATACTACTAATACTGAGGAACTATTTTAATAAGAGAAACCTTAAATGGTAAATATAATTAGTTAATATAGTATTTGATAAATAGGGAAGGTATAAATTTATCTATTATCGTTATTCTACTAAGGAAACTAGTAAAGTTATAACATTAATACTATCTAGCTAGTAATACTTATTACTAGTTAAAATTAGAAGCTAGTCATAAGAGATACTTTAGTACCTTAATAGAGTTATAATAAACTTAAAAAGCTTATACTTAAGGTAAAACCTCTTTACTAAACTATAGCAATAGTAACTATATAAACCCTTAATAATAATATTTTATATAGACTTTAAGACTTAAACTTATAATATACATTTTACTACTTATTTACTTTATTACTATAATAATACTGACTATTAATAGTTTTAATATCACACTAGTAATTTCTAATTACATACAGTAGCTTCTACTATTCGAAACTTCTACTATTCGAAAGATCTATTAAAGATATTTCACTTAAATATCACTATTATTAGATAGTCTTACTAATAGCAAAATTCAAATACTATTAATATTAAATAGTTCTATTATGAAGAAAATTCATATTATATCCTCTTTAAATAATTCTATATTATATTCCTCTTTTTATTAATCTATAAGAAACTTTTTTTCTTTCTCCTTATATAATTTTACTTTTCTTTCTCTATATTAGAAGTTATATTTAGATAACTAGTTAGAACTATACCTAAATATCTAATATTAACCCTCCTACTTAAGTAAAGTCCTAATAAACCCTAAGTAATACTATATATATAGATTCTTCCAGGCTTTTATAAAAACTTCTCTTCTACTCCTTAATTTTAAATAAATAGTATTCTATACTACTTATAGTTAAATAAACCTAAGTCTAACTTTTTATATATTTGAAACTTGGTTTTATTTACTATATAGATAATACTAAGTATAATATAAGTCCCTACTAGTTAGATATACATTTTAATTAACTAAAACTTCTAAGATATAATACTATATAATAGATAACTAACTGATCAATATAAAAGATAATAAAAAGTATTAAAACGTCTTAAAATACTCCTATAAGTAGTAATTTTATAAGTAAACTACTTTAATAATAATTATAATATATTTTAAACTCCTTCTATTAGAAGATGAATAAACTTATATATAAATTAGTAAACTAAGATATTATAATAAGTACTTCTTATTTATATTAAAATACCTTAATAACCCCCTAAATAATATCTATTAAAATACTAACCTTTAGAATTACTAATATTATGATGTTTCTACCAATAACTAACTATTAGAAGAGACTTCTTCTCTTATTCTTGAAATCTTCAAATAAATATAAGGAATATTAAAGATAAACCTAATAAATAAACACTAATCCTAAAGTTAATTACTATTTCTTTAATAATAATTAGGAATACTAATATTTAATCTATTCTTACTTAGATTCTAATTCCTGGTAAATAGTTAAAACCTTCTATATAATTAGAAAACTAGAGAACTCCTATAATTTAGATACTTTTATAAATTATCTTAATAAGACTTATTTAGATTTAGATAAGTAGCTTTATACTATCATCTTACTATAGAACTTCTAATAGAAAAAAGAAATATCTAACTATTTATTTACTTTGATTTAAGAAAGTCCTAACTAATATTAAAAGATATATATAGCTAGATGTAATCTAGATCTCCCTACTAAAAGCTATATTATTCTCCTATTTAAAGGAAATACTTATTATTATTAGCCTTCCTATTAAATATAAGTCCTAACTGTTAAAAATCTAAAATATAACTTAGAAACTTAAATATATAAAAAGAACACCTACTTACTACTAACTATCCTACTAGAAACCTATTACTTATAATATAAAAAGTAACATTTTAATAATTAGTATAATCAAATAATAATAATAATGTTAAAGTTCTAATAGTTCTTCTTCTACTCTTAAAAAGTATATTAAAAACTATTAGAATACCTATTAATACTATAAGTATAATAAGGAAAGCTATATTTATAAGGATTATATAGTATAAGAATATTAAAAACTACTATAAAAATTATAAAGATTATAACTATTATAAACTATACTAGAGATAATTAGGGGGATAGTATTTTCCTATCTAATAATAATAAGAATTTAAGAAAAAAATAACTCTAGAGTAAAGTTAAACCTTAGAGTTAATAGAAGTAAAAATAATAAAATAAGAAACATAATAGAAAAGAAAATAAATAAATAACTAGTAATTAGTTATTTTTCAAACTAGAATTAATAGAAATTATTCTATTAAGATAATTATTAATATAAGTTATAATATTTATACTATTATTAATATTTCTTTTATAAAAAAACTTTACTTCTTATTAATTAATAAGTTAAGGAAATAGATAAGAAGGTATACTATTAAGCTATTACTAAATGATACCTAAAGAGTAACTATTCTAGTATTAAGAGATAGTAGTTATATATAGAAAATCTATACTTATATTATAAAAAGTCTCTAGTTATTTTTATACTTCAAGTAGTCATAAATAGAAGATAATTATATTATATATAATTTTAAGACTTAATAGATAGCTTATAAGAGAAATGATATAATAATCTATTTAGAATATTAAAACAAATTAGTAAGACTTAAAGAGATTTAATTAACTTACTAATTTATTATTAATTTGTTTATATTTATCTATTAGTATACTATATAGTATACTAATAAAATACTAAGCTCCTACTAAGTTATATCTATTAGCCTAATAGATATTAAGAAGGTATTAACCTTAAAACTAGAAATAGACTTAAAGGATTATATCTTTTTAAGTATTGTAAAAGGCCTTATAAATTTCTTCTATTTAAATATAATATATTAATTACCCCCTAGCTATTTAAAAATGAACTCTTATACTTTATTAATTTGTAATAATAGGAAATAAAAATCTAATATCTTATAAAGATTCTTCTATAATCTATTAGTAAAACAACTTCTAATATTTAAGAAGACTTTTAAGGACTTATTTAATAGGAAATCCATTAAAATAAATAGTTTTTCTATTAATATCCTAATTCTCTTTATAACAAAATTAGGTAGAAAGATATAGTTCTATATAAATTATAAAGTTCTTAATATAAATATAAAAAGAATTCTTATTCTTTCCCTCTTATTTTAGAAATCCTCTAAGAAGTCGCTATAACTTATTAATATACTAAACTTAACATTATTATTATATTCTATAAAATCAAAATTAATAAAATAGACTAAGAGAAAATAGCTTTTTAGATATATTATAATCTCTTTAAATAAATAGTATACTTCTTTAGACTTACTAATATTCCTATTATATTCTAATAGTATATTAATAGTTATTTATAATAGTTCAAAAATAACTTCATTATAATATATATTAATAATATCCTTATTTATATCAATAGTATAAGATAGGAATTTGAGGAGAAAGTCTACTAAGTATTCAGCTAGCTTATTTATATAAGTCTCAAGTTAGACCTTAAGAAATACGACTTCTCTATCATTATAATTGAATATATCAAGTTTCTTATATTCATTAGGAAAGGTTTCTTATATAATTTAGAAAAAATAAAAATTATTATTAACTAGCTGCCCCCTAGGTTGCTAAAAAGTATTCATAGTTTCTGTAAATTTGCAAACTACGATAAAGTTTTTATATTATAATATAATCTTATTATGAAACTTCTACATTATGTAATTTAATAGTATATATCTTTTAATGAAAAATTAAAATAATAAGAAGCCTTCTTCATATTTAAATATCTCTTTATTATAAAATTAATCTTTTAAATATTTAATTCTAATATTCTAATTATAATAGAAACTAACTATTCTAGGCTTATCTTAAGTAGTATACTAATTCAGGATAATAAAGCTAAAATAAGGTATTTAGTAATCTTTTACTCTTAATATCTAAACTCTATAGAATATAACTAACTAACTTATAGTTAAAGACTATTTATAATATTAACTTACTTATAAGTATAGAAAGTAGAACTATAGAATATTAAGAAGTTTAAAATCCTTATTAATTATAAAGATTTTAAATATTTTATAAAGAAGTAGTTAGTTATAAAAAAATAGAATTAATAGATAGAAGAATGATCCTAATATAACTTCTATTTTAAATAATAACTCAATACCTAAATAGTAATTCCTAATACTTTCTTTAAGAGAGAATAAAATACTCCTAAAGGATAAAATAATAAGAAGTAATAGAAGTAAGTAATATAGATTATTCTAAATACTACTATCCTTATAAAGTTTTCAATAGGATATATAGATATTACTAATACCTAAGTCTTTAAAAAGAAACTAGACTTATAGGAAATATAAAATTATACTATGAAAAAAACTTTTTATATTAATAAGTCTTTATAGTAATTTAGTAGGAGGAGTATAACTTTTCTTCTAATCTTTATATTAAAATCTAAATTGTTAAATATATTCTTAATATAATAGGGTAACTTACCTTTAGAGATAGACTTTAGATACTAGGTAGTAGAAATAGAAATAGTTCCCTTAATAAACTTAAAACTAAATTAGTATAAGAGTTATATAACTCTTCCCCTATAGAATACTTAGGGCGTAATAATATATTAAAAACTATAAACTATTAGTTCTACTAGTTTAAATAGTTCTAAAGTGTCTACTAATTTATATATAATTATAATATTTATAAGAATATTTACATCTAAAGGTAAATAAAGAAAGGGGTTTTAAAGTTCCTCTTAATACCTAATGAGTTATTTTCCAACCTGATAATAGATTTTATTACTCATTTACCCCCTATTGAAAGCTAAAATAGCTATTACCTCTAGATTATTATAAACTAATTAAATAAAATTCCTATATTAGAAGAAATAGATATTATAGAAATAGAAGAATATACTAAGTAGTTCCTTAATTATTATTATAAGTTCTATAATATACTATATTCTATTATAGGTAATAGAAACTCTAACTAGATAAATTACTTCTAGAAGGAGTTCTATTATCTAATAAATATTTTATACCTATTAAATACTAATTACTATTTATAAATAAATAGAATTATAGAATAATATAATTTAAAAATCCAAATAGTCTTATAGGTATTTATATACTAATCATAAGATAATTAAAATAACTTATTATTTATTATATAGCTAACTTTCTAAAACTGGTAGTATAATACTATAAGGAAAATACCTTTCTTTATAATTTATAATTATCATATTAACCTTATCTTAATAATTAAAAAAATAGTATTAGTACCTAGGAGTAATAAAGATATTATTTATTACATAGTCAAAAAGATATATTTAGTAATAATATATATCTATATTAAAATAGTAGCTACTTAGTAGAAGTTAGAACTCTAGGTAAATAAAAACTAATCTCTTATTACTTAATATCAAATTAGTAGTAAAATATAATTCAATACTTCTAACTATAAGTTATTAAAACCAAACTAGAAATTAGCTTATTATACTATAAATATATAGTAGTAAAAGTCTTACTACTATATATTATTAAGCTAGATATATTGGGGTCTATCTATTTATAATTCTATATAGATATCGTCTAGAAAGCTATTACTAACTTTCTATTTAAATAGATAACTACTAATAATTAGCTACTACTATTAAGAGATAATAATAGGAAAACTAAGTGACTAATTGAGAATATTCCTATTATAAAAATATATTAAGTAAATAGAAGGTATTATTAAGAAGCCCTTATTAAATGAGAAAAATATATAAATCCTATATAAAAGCTAGTTGATATTATTATGGATATAATAATACTAAAGTATTATAAAGAGGTATATCAATTGATAGTAAATAATTATAATAATCTAATGTATAGCCTATAGCTAAATAGTAGCTAGAGAAGAAAAAAGTAATATTATAAACTATATCTAAATAATTAGCTAGAACTATACCTAAATATCTAATATTAATCCTCCTATCTAAATAAGGCTTTAATAAGTCCTAAATAGTATTATATATATAGATTTTTTCAGGTTCTTATAAAGGCTTTTCTTTTATTTCTTAGTTCTACATAAATAGTATTTTACGCTACTTATAGTTAAATAAATCTAAGTCTAGCCCTTTATACTCTAGAATGATATAATTCTTTATTCTATATTAATTATAATATTATTCCTTTACTTTTAATTTATTTCTATTTTCTCATTTTATATTATTTTTATTATTATATTTACTATTATTATTACTAATTCTAAACCTCTTTATAGAAGTCTTTTTCAATATTTTACTTCTTCTAGACTTATTACTTATATTTATAGTAATTAAATTATTAAAAGGAATTCTAACAATAAAGAGAATAAGCTTTTTGATATAATAATATCTATTTATGGTAATTAATATTCCGAATAGAATAGGAATAATTGCTTTTAGATCTATGCATTAAGTTATAGTTAATCTTACTATAGATATATATAGTTAAAAGATATATATAAATAGAGTTTCTACTTTTTTCCTACTAACTCTAAACTATAAATTACTAACTATTAAATTAATTATCTAATTATAATGAGTAAATATATATTATTATACTTATAAGTCTACTTAGTAATAACAAAGATATTACTAAAAACTATTATACTTCTATTTTCTGATTAGATTTCTCTATTATAAGTCAGTATTATAATAGATATCTCTATTATTCAGAATAGATATTCCCAATTTATATTACTATAATATCTATTACTGTTTCTTTTTCCCGAGAAGTATTCTTTTACTTACTCCTAATTTTGCGTTTCAATAAATTACTATTAGCTTTAGTAGTACTATGTAGATAATAATAAATCTTCTTTTTTGCCTTTTTTATTTTGATTGTACCAATGTTTCTATAGTAAAATATCATAGTATATTCTAATAGTTATATTATAACTTACTAATACTAGAATTATATTTCTAATCTTATTCATACTGATTTACCTCTTTATTATTACTATATAATTACTATTCCTTACTACTACTGATAATATTCTATCTTTTAATTCATACTATCAATTACTCTATTTAATAAAGAAAAAGAAAAAGAAAAAATAGTAATAACAAAAAGAGAATACTAGGAATATAGAGAAGAATAAGATAACACTAATTCTGTTATCTAATTTATTTACTTATCATTTAAGACCTGAATTTTATAATATGTTATATATACCCCTGAAGAACTAATATATAACTGAACTTATTACTTATATAGCTTTTTATTATTAGTAAAGTAGTATTAATCTATTAATTTCTCTAATATTCCAATACCATAATTTGAATTATGGTATAACTTTATTATTGATAAGACTTTCTAAAAGTTTCTATATTAAAATATTATAATCTCTTTATTTAATTGCTATTTTATCATTATAGTTTTACTCCAAAGTATTTTAACTACAAGTATTTCTTTAACGTTATATTTTTTCTAAAGTTTACTATTTTCTCTAGTATAGATTAAAGTAGGATGGAATTATATATCTACATATTACTAGAATAATAATAAACTATTCTTCGTTTATTTACCTAAATTAATATAGAGTATTCAATATATACTTATAGAAATATATGACACAACCTTTAAGAGGTTTGGTATATTAATAGCCTAATATTTAGACATTACTTAGTTAAAGATTTTATTTAATTAGTTTATTTCAATACAATATGGTAGTTATTATATTCTATTTCTATTCTAAAACTTCGTAACTATTTATTATATTCTCTTATTATTCAATCTATTACATTATTTTATATATACTACTATTATTCAAACTATAGTAATACTATATTTAGAATAAGATAGGAATAGTAAAGTTTATTCTAAGCTAGAATATATAATCTATTCTTCTACTTAAAAGTATAGAATAATTACCATATTAAACCTATTTAGAAACTTATCTAAAGTTATCTTGAAGACTGGAGAATCTTCATTATATAATACTGATAAGTATATAGGAATATAAGCTAATTAATCTATTTATAAGAGAATAATATATATATATATATATATAAATACTTTAATTTTAAATCTTAGTTTCTCTATTCTATTACCTTTCTAAAAACAAAATAATATTAATAATAGTTTTTATAATCCTATCAATCAGTATATTATTAATTCAAATACATCTATTCAACCTGAACAATTAGTAGTAGTTAATACTGGGAAATTAAAAGACTACTGCTAGATATCCTAAAACCTTTTTATATAAACTTTAGTTATTATAAACATTATAGTTTCTAACTAGATATATTGAAATAGTTCAATAGTAATTACCATTACAAAGCTTAAGTTTTAGTTTATAGTAAATAGTAGTTCTGATAAAGAATTAAGAAATTCTAAAATTAAAGCTTATTAGGAGTTAATAGGAGTTATCAATAGTTTTGGTAGTATCATTAGCTTTTATATGAATACTAGTAGATATTATATATATAGATGAGATATTTAATATCTTTTGATATACTATCCCAATACTAATGCTATAAAATTTTATAAACATTAAATTAATACTAGAGTAACTTAAGATTAAAGAGTTATAAATTATTTAGAAGATTATAATTCTTAGCCGTTTTTATTGATAAATTTAGATTTAGGTTTGATATAGTAGAACATTATTCCTATTTATTATTTAATCAACTATTTGTATTATTATTAAGATTTCTAGTAGAAATAGTCTTACTTTCTAGTAGATAGCTTCTAAGTAAACCTTATATATTAGTATTATTATAATTATTTAGGTCTATAATATAAATAATAAGATAATTTGGACTATAATGAATTTATCGAGTAGTCTACTAGTAATATATTAATAGATATCTCTTATTTATATAATTATTTCCTTATCCTTTTCTATTTATATATTCTGAATTAAAAGTATTGAGAAATATTTATTTGTATCCTTAAAATTAATTCAGAGAAGTTAGGAGAGTTACATCAGAAATATAAATACTATTATATTATCTTAGCTTTATTTATAAAGAATATAAAATACTTTATAAAATAATCTAAATAACATTCTCAAGTAGAGCTAAATTATAACAGAACTTCTGCTTATTTGATTTATTATTCTAAAATATATTGAAAGTTTGTACAATATTCTAAAGCCTTAGAATTAGGAAATGTAGTAGATAGTTCTACTATATTCTATAGTTCTCCACATTATACTTTTAGATATAATATAACTACTAGTAGTTTTATATTATAAATAGTATAATTCTACTAAATTAAGATAAGTATAACTAAATAATAAGTAAGGAGCTATAATATATTATATGTATTTCTTCGTAAAAAAAACTATTCAATACTATTCTAGAACAATATATTTCTATTATTATATATTATTCTAGATTTTATTGAGTTATGTCCAAGTTGTAGATAAATATATATTAAAGTATTTCAAATGTTTTTAAGTATATAATATCCACAAAATAATACTTCTTTTTATGTCAATTATATAAGACGCTTTATCAGATGAGGAGAATAATTGAAGAAATTATAATAAAGGTTTATAAAGCTAAAGAAGCTTTGGATATTAATAATATACTTTGAGATTACTGATTCTTATATTATTTCAATTTTCTTAGGGTTATAATGGATGCGTTTCTTTACTTTAATAAGAAAACCTAAGTATTTGATTTATTTTATAGAGAGTTTGTATTTCTCTTGATTTAAATATAAACTAGTTCTTTATAAATACTTCAAAACTTATTTAATATTAATTATCAGTTACTTTTTAATTTATAACCATAAAGAAGAGCATTATCTAAATAAACTATAATAAGCATATCTAGAATACCTCAGAATGTACTGTTAATATAATACCAGAATATTATAAATATATTTATTAATTCAAAAAGAATAATAGGCTACTTCAATAAGTTAAAATATATTTTACAAGTAATTTTGTTCTATTCTCTCTCTATAATCTAGATTTTATAGAATTTGTATAAATAATAACTTCTATATATATATTACTTTAACTAATAGATATAATATCTTTTTGCTTAGTAGCGAGAAATAACAATTATAAGTATTCATAGTATTAAAGATATTATAATATATATAGAATTACTATTACTTTCTAGGTTGCTTTATGGGAAGATAGGTATTTGAGTTATAGATAAACTAGCCTAAATTTAACTTTTATCCATGGGGTCTATACATTAGTATTAAGCCTTGAGGAAATATTCTTTTAGTATATTATAATATGATCTTTTAAATAAGTCTAGTTCTATTGAATCTAAACTTTATTTAGATAAATATAAAAGTTAGAAAACCCCTAGTAAAAAAGAAAACTAGAAGTTATATTTCTTTTAAATAAATCTACAATAGTAATATAGATAACCAGTAAGATACGTATTAGTTACTTTAAAGTAATTAGTAATATAACTACTAAAGTAGTATTAATCTATATTAAATTCATTACTAGTTACTCATGTTTTCCCCTTCTCAAGCTAGAAAGTATAATACTTTGTAATTTAATAAGAGTTATAAATCTATTTGTATATATTTCTCTGAGTATATTATTAATAGCCCAATTAGTAAAACTCATTAACATATCTGTCTTTATTTTACTTCCTATAAGATTTAGATTAATCTCTTAGTATTATAATTATAACTTCTTTAAAATAACTAATGATACTATTCTTAAAGCTATATAAAATAGGATTTTAGATATTTATATATTAAGATCAATATATATTTTAACTATCTTAGTAATATAAGGTTCCTAGTTAATCTTTGTAATAATATTGAATTAGTATAGTTATAATAGTATAATTAATATAAGGCTCTAGTATTTTACAAGCTCTGTACTAATTACTCTAAAATGATTATGATTACTATGAGTTTAAATAGAAATAAAAAACTCATTATTTCTCAATATTAAGATTAAACAAAAATTGACTATTTATTTCTATATTTCGCTGGTTTTACTAATTCTTATAAGATAATTAATAGTAGTAATACTAGTTTACTTCTTAAAGAATCTCTTTTAGGAAACTAAGGCTTTTTCCTTTTATCCCTCATCCTTTCATCTAATTCTAATACTTGAATATAAGTATTAGAAACTACTAATAAATAAATAAATATAGCTTTTGTTTCATATTCTAATAGTCTTTAATATTATAATAAATATAAGTACTAACTTAAATATATACCTAGATAGTTAAAGAATCCACCTATCAAGTTATATATATACTTATAATAGAAATCAATTTAAACTTACTAGTTATAGCTATTTCTTTATTCAACTTTCTATAATAAACAAATAGTACTATAGTAATATCTTACTAGTATTAAAATAACTTAAATTACTCCTACATACTATTAACTATATTCTTCTATTTAAATTAACTATTAGTTCAAATTGAGATGAAAGCTATAACTAGTTATAGGTTTATAACTGTATATTAAAAGTCTTAAAATCGATCATAATTATATAATAATATTAAACTATAATATAATAGTCTATTTAATGAATATTTTAGCCAATGATAACTATTTAAACTTATTAAGAGAAAGTTAGTGAGAAATAGTTTAGCTGAATGTTTTTTACCTAATAATACTTTTCTACTTATTTGGTAGCTATTTTAAACTTAATATAAAACACAAAATAATTTTTTAAACTTTTGGTAGAAATATTCAAACTTCTTAAAAGTTGAAATACTATAATAAAAGCTGTTATAATACTGAGTAAAATGCTAGAAGAATGAATTCGTATTTCAATTATCCTAAAGCCTTTATATTATATAAAGATTGCTAACTTATATCTCAAATTTAAATAAAAGACTAGACTGTAAGAATAAATAAACATTTTCTAGTTTCTAAAATAAAAGCATAATTAACCTCTAACCTATATTATATAATTATTTATTATATAGGAAAATAAAAATATTATTATCGAAAGAAATACTCATAAGAATAGTTTACTATTTATAAAGAATATCTATATTACTAAGAAAGCTACTTTATAGTCCTCTTAGAACTATATAAAAGTTTCTTAGAAAAATTAGTTTTTATTTTCTATTAAGTCAGTCTAGTATTAATCTATTAGAGTCTATATCAAGAATCATAGAGTATTCACTTCTACTATTATCTTGTACTGTTATTTAGTTCTTTTGTATAGTTTATAATTTAATAATAAGTTAAATTTAAATAACAATTTGATTAATATTAAAAGCTAGTTATAAGAAATATTTGAGTAGTATTTTAATAGACCTATAATAAATTAGAAAGGTTTATACTTAAAATAAAAACGTTCTACTAAACTTCAGGGGTAGTAGCTATATAGAGCTTTAATAGTAATATCTTATATAAACCTTAAAGCTTAGATCTATAATAACTATTGATAATTACTAGTTATTCATAGCTAGTAATAAGACCCAATAGCTAGTAGTAGCTATTACTTCGTTTATATAACTAGTAGTACTAGTTATAATTACTTACTATAAGATTCAAACCTGCTACTCTCACTATAAGATAGTAAAAGCTAGCTAGATGTTAAACTACTATATTAAGCAGGTTAAGATATTAATATATATATTTCCTTCTCTAAACTTAGAATATCATAAACTTAAGCCTTAAAGCATATAGAAGATATTACTATTAAAGCTCTTAATAACTACTACCACTATAGCCTAGTAAAGAGTTTTTAATTTGAGTATAAACCTTTCCAAACCATTATAACTCTATTCAAGTACTAGTGAAATATCTCTTATAACTAGTTTTAAATATTAATAAACTTCATCCCTAAGTTTAAGTTAATATTAAATAGTAGACTATATAAAGGAAATAGGTAATAACGAAGAATAATAGTAAATATTAATATTCTAAAACTTCTAGTAAGAATTCTAATAGATTGATGGTGAATTAACTTAGTAGAAATTGAAAACTAATCTTTCTAGGAAATCTTTATATAACTATAATAAACCTATAAAATAGCTTTAGAAATAATATAGATATTTCATATAAAAAAGAAACTACTTTTAATAGTATTTATTCTTATAGTAATACTCTCTATGCTTCTATATAATAGATAACTATATAGTATAAGTTAGAAATCCATTAGGTTTCTATTAGAAAACTAGAGACCTTCTAGTACTTTTTATAACCCAGCTTATTGTTTAAAATCTGGATATAGGTTAATAATTCTTACATAATATAAAGGCTTTAGTTTAATTAGCATTTATTATAGTCTTCCAATACTTTACTCTATACTATAGGGACTTTTACTACAACACTTAAATCTTTAAGAAGACTTACTACTTCTACTATAAAGTTTAAATTGATTTTAAAACAGATAAAAAGAGATTTCTAAATAAAAGATATATACTTAGATTATTTCTAACTAGTTCCTTCTCATGAAGCTGAAATAACTACCATTAGTTATAATATTAACTAGATAAGGTACTATACTATAAACTAATACTAGTATATAATTTTAATAAGCCTTATGATTTTTAGTATAGAATTATAAAACTATAAAGAATTATAACTTTTATCTTATATAGAAATAATAGTTAATTAGAATCAAGATATATAGATATTAAATATAGACATAATTCAGGTTGCTTAAATATTCATATAAGATTACTATAATACTACCTTAATTTATTATAAGAAGCTAAATAGATAAATGGCTATGACTTACAAACTCTAGTTAATTCTTATTATAAATATCTAGAAAGTATAATAAGTAAATTCTATAATTATCTAGGTATATAAATAAGTTAATATTTAGATTTATTATAATACCAAAGATCATTTTACTACTAAATATAAATTATATTTTACTTATTCATTAGAAGTTTCTAATACTAATATTTGAATTTCATAATAAGGTAAAATATTTATAGATAATAAACAAAAAGCCGAACCCCTAGAAAATGCTTTTTATTAAATAGATTAGTATAACTACTGATAAGAATACTAAAGTAATAAGCTCCTTTTCTTACCTTCTCTATTAGTAAATAGTAAATCTTGTATTCCTTTCTTAATAAGTAATTGTTATAACTATTATCAAATAATTAGCAAAGAATCTATAAGGTGGTAAAGTTTAATATTAATTATATTGCTATGACTATACTAGCTGAATACTATTTTCAAAACTAATTAAAATCTATACTACTAAGATAATTGAAACATATATTAACTTCTATGGACAAAGATCTAAAATTATATTTTATATAATCCTAAGAATAATACGACTAGTTATTCTTAGGAAATTATAATTGTAATCTTTAAAGCTTACTCTAAAACTTGAAAGAAATAAAAAAGAATAGATATAGTTTATAACTTTACTGTTTGAAGTATGAGTAGTGTATAAAAAAGTATATATAAATAGATTTATACGTCTTATCAAATCACTAATTATATTTTAAGTTAATTCTAAGAGATGTTTCAATCTTATTTTAATAGAGCTATAATAAATCTAAAGAGTTTATATTGAAAGTAAAAACTCCTTATTAAACTATGGGGGTAGTAGTTATATTAAGTCTCAATAGTAGTATCTTTTATAAACCTTAAACCTTAACCCTATACCATACTTCTTACTATTTCTATATCCTATTCCTATAATAATATTTATTATTAATACCTTTAATAATATGCTAGTAATATCTAGTTACCTAAATCATTTTCTTAATCAGAAGGATCCATATATAATACTTTCCTTAAACTTTACTAATATTAAATAGTTTTATTAATTAGAAATTCGAATATTATTAATTTTAAATAGTTCTCTAAATAAGAAGATTTATAGCATACTTGTCCTAAATAGTTCTATATTATAGTCCTCTCTTTACCAATCTATAAGAAACTTCTTTTTTCCTCCTTATATAGCTCTGTTTTTCTTTTTGTAGAATTATATAACTTCTTATTTTAGACTTATTATAATACTACTATCTTTCTATTCTTCTATTTATATTTCTTCTTCTATATTCGTTTTATTATTTTATCCACTATTATTACTATAAAATCTAGAGTTCTTAATAATAGTCCCTCTTATTATTATATTGTTTCTAAAACTACTACTTATACTTATAGTAATTATACTACTAAAAGTAAGTCTAATAATAAAGAGAGCTACCCTTTCAATATAGTTATTCCTACTTTGTTTTAACTCTTATTTTAAGTATAAGAGGAGTAACCTCCTTTAGACTTATATACTAGGTTATAGCTATTCTTACTATAAATATCTAGAGTTAAAAAGTAGGTATAAAAAAAGCTCCTACCTCTTTACTATTAGTCTTAAATTATATGTTACTGATTAATAAATTAATTACCTAATTATATTTAATAAACATTTTATTACTCCTATAGTTTTGATTATTAATAAAGAGATAAGATTAAAAGCTATCATATTTCTATCTTTTTACTAGAATCTTTTACTATAATCTAATATTATAATAAATACTTCAATTATACTTAGTAGGTATTCTTAATTCATATTATTATAATACTTATTATTCCTTCTTCTTATAATAAAATAGGTTTTCTTTTATTATTATTTCTATTCCTAAATAAACTATTATTAGTCTTAATAATATAATAAAGATAATAATAAATCTTTCTTTTTTTCTCTTCTTATTTCTATCATATCAGTTCTTCTATAATAAGATATTATAATATACTTTAGTGTTTATATCATATCTTACTAATATTAAAGCTCTATCTGTAGTCCTATTAATACTAATTTACCTATTTACTATTACTATATAATTAGTAACTCTTATTAATATTAATGATACTCTATTCATAAATATATATTACTTATTATTATTTCCAATATAGAGGAGTAAGAGGAATAGGATAGAGATAGATGAAATAAGCATCACTAAGAATATAAAGAGAAGTAAGATAATATTAATCTTTTTATTTAAAATATTTATTTAATATTTAAAAGGTAAGTTTATAATACGTCATATATATTCTTAAAAGCTATTATATTACCTAACGTATAATGTATTTAACATTTTATTAATAGTAAATTAACACTAAATTATTATTCTTTTTAATATCTCTATATTATAACTTGAATTATATTATAGCTTTATTATTAATAGAGCTTTCTAAGCATATTTATATTAAGATATTATAATACTTTTATTCTATTAATGTATTATCCTTATATCCTTATTTTAAAATATTCTTTATTCTTAACATCTCTTGAACTTTATTTTTCTCTTAGGTATTATTATCATTATTAATAACAGCTAACATAGAATGAAAACATATATCTATATATTATTAGAATAATGATATACTATTTTCTATTTACTTGATAAAATGAAAATGAAATATGAAATATATATTTATAGAGGTATCTAATACCATATTTAATAGGTTTAATATGTTAATGATTTAATAATTAGAAGGTATCTAAATAAGCTTCTTATTAAGCTATTATATCTTGATATAATATAGTAATCATTATATTTGATCTTTAGTTTGAAATTTCCTAGTTATTAATTATATTTCATTAGTATTTGTTTTGTTATATTATTATATAATGTCATTACTGTCTAGGCTATAATAATACTATCTTTAAAATTAGATAGGAATACTAAAGTTTATTTTCATTTCAAACAAGCAGTTTGTTCTATTCTTTCAAACTATGGACTAAATATAATATTAAATTTACTTAAATATCTATTAAAACTAATTCTGATAATTGAGAGATCCTTATTATTGAATACTAATTCATATATAGTAATATAAGTTAAATAGTCTAATTATAAGAATATAATATATATTTATAGGAATATTTGAATTTTAATGCTTACTCTTTCTATCTTACTATTTATCTAAAAGTAGAATAATATTAGTAATAATTGCTATATTTCTATTAATTCATATAATGTTATCTAAAGAATACTGGTTTAATCTCAGTTGTCAATAGTAATAATTGATATAAAGGAGTTATAGAACTACTTTTAGATATCTTAGAATCTTATAATATAAACTTCAATAGTTAGAAATATTATTTTTTCTAATTAAATAAATTTAGATAGCTCATTTATAACTACTACTAGGAGTTACAAGTCTTTTGATTATAATACATCGTAGGTGTATTATAAGGTTAATAGAGATTAATAATTAGAATCTATTGAGAATTAATACGAATTATGATACGTATTAGTATTACTTTTAGCTTTTATATAAATACTAGTAGATATTATATATTTAAATAAAATATTTAATATTGTCTTGATATATTATATTAATATTAGTCCTATCAAAATGCTATTAATATTAAGTTTATATTAAAATAATTTAAACCTAAAGGATTATAGACTATTCAGAAGATTATAGTTATTAGTAGTTTATATTTAGAGATTTAGACTTAGTTTAAATGTACTAGGGTACTGTTCACTCTTATTATATAGTTAGCTATTTATATTTATATTAAAACTTCTAATAGAAATACTTTTATTACTTAATAGATAGCTTTCGAGTAAGCCCTATTTATTAATATTATTACAACTATTTACTTCTCGAACATTAGTAATATAATACTCTAGAATATAATATACCTCTTTAGTAATTTACTAGTCATATACTCATAAACATCTCTTTTTTATATAACTCCTTTTTAATTTCTTTTACTTATATATTATAACTCAAAAGATTTTAAAAAAACTTACCTCTCTCTTTGAAGTTAATTCAAAAAGGTCAAAAGATTTACATCAAGAATTTAACACTATTATATTATCTCAATCTTATTAAGAAAGAATGTTAAGATATCTTATAAAATAGTTTAAATAGTATTTTAAAATAAAACTAAATTCTAATAAGGTTTCTATTTATTTAACTTCTTATTTTGAAACATATTCAAAACTTATAAAGTATTCTAAAGTTTTATATTCAGAACGAATAATAGATAGTTTAACTATATTCTATAATTTGATTAATTATAGTTTTTAGTATAATATAGTTATTAGTAGGTTTCTATTACTAGTAGTCTAATTCTATCAAATTTAGATAAATCTCGTTATATAATAGGTAACTAGTTATGATGTATCATTTTTAGTTCTTATAAGAAATAACTACTTAATACTAGTTCTAAGTAACCTACATCCATTATTATATATTATTCTAGTTTCAACCGTTATAGTTAGTTCTAAGATACATATAAACTTGAGTATTTTAAATACTTATGACTACATAGTGTTTTAATAAAATAGTATTCCTTCTATATTAGCTATATAAAAGGTTTATTAAACTAGAGGAATAGTTATTTAAATTATCATAAAGATTTGCAAAATCAAAGAAGCTTTAGATATCATAGATATCTTTTGGGATTTCTTGTTTCTATATAATTCTAATTGTTTTAGGATTATTATAGATACACTTTCCTATTTCAATAATAAAGCTTAAATATTTGATTTCTTGTATAGAGAATATATATTTCCCTAGGTTTAAATATAAATTAAATTCCATAACTATTTGAAGAATTATTTAATTTTACTCTTAAAGTTACTTTTTAACTTATAACTATAAGAATAAGTATTATTTGAATAGATTGTGGTAAAGTTAGTAAAAATACCTTAGAATACATTATTAATTCAATATTGAAATATTATAAATATATTTATTAATCTAAAGTAATAATAAGGTATTTAAATACATTTAAGTATATTTAGAAAGTAGTTTTATATTTACCTCCTTTTATAATATAGATCTTATAACAAGCTATATATATATTAATCTTTATGAATCATATTATTTTAAATAATAAGCAAAGATTTCCTTTAATTAAGAGTGAAAGATAAAAGTATGATAAACCGAGGCCTAAGGCCTCTTTTATTATATAAGCAGTACACGCATATAGGCTATAGGCTTATATCTATAGTATTTATCTTCTAAACAATAGTAGGAGATAGAAAGTTCACATATTATTCTACCTTTTAGATTTCAGAATACTACTTCTATAATTAAAATACATTTTATACTCTAGATCTATAAATATAATACTATTTATTGAATTTACGTTTCTAGAGTTTTCCTCTCTATTTTCTATTATTATAAGACTAGGTTTAAAAGAGATTATCATGTTTATTTACTTTAGTTATTCTAGCCTAAGTAGCTTATATCGACTTTCATAATATCTAGGGACAAATCTATCTTTTTTAATCCCTTATAAATTAAAATGAGGAAATATTCCCATACTATTTTAAATAGATTATAGTGAGAAGATGTAATACAATAGTATTATTCTAACCTACTCAATAATCCTAAAAACCTTGAGACTTATAAATAAAAGGTTTTTTTAAATATTAAATAGTTATAATAGGTTTATATATAGACTTATTGATAGTATATATAGGAAATAGTAACTATATTCTAACTATAAATTAATAAGGAAGTATAAGATCTTAAAAGTAATATAGAAAACCTAAAGACTTATTTATTCGTTTTATAAAGTAAAATTGAAATGCTAAATATAGCTTAAAATAAGTACTTTTAGTTTAGAATAATATAACTAAAGGATAAAGAAGAATCTCATCTTATTATAATAGAAGACTTTAAAGAAGTCTAAAAAAACAAGTAAGTCTAATAAAACCAACTTAATAACTTTTATCAAGAAGTAAAGAAATATTTGAAAAAAGAAGTAAATTAATAAGGAAAGAAATTACTTATAAATAAAAGAAGAAGATATATAGAGAGAAATAATAGGATATATATAAACTATACAGCAAATTACAACTAAAAGAACTTAAAGATTAAAATATAATAAAGGTAAGCCTGATCTTTAAGAAGATTAATATAAGCAATAGACAAATAGATTTATACATCTAATCCTATATAAACATATAAATTAAACACTCTAAGAAATATAAGAAGAAAAATACTAAAAAGAAAAGCCCTAACCAAAGAGCCGCCTTTATATATATTACTAAAAGGACTCACTTTATAATAATATATCAACACTTAAGAATACTTAAAAATATAGTTATAGTAATAATAACTATTAAATAGTTTTTTAATAATGAGAAGAAAACTTCTAAACTCTTTCAATTAGTTATAATAGAATACTTATTTAATAAAATAACCTTTATGAAAATTCAGCTTCACCTAATAGCTACTTCTAATAAATCTAAAAATACTTCTTGATCTAATTATAGAAGAAACTATAGTATTTAAATACTTCCTATATAAATTTCTAATAAATTACTTAATTACCTAATAAATATATGAGAATTTAGAAAACTCTTAAAACTAACTACTACGTAGTAATTAATAGCAAGAATAATTCCTTAATTTAAGAATACTTCTAAGTTTATAGGAATTGATATCTCTAATTCTTTAGATAACTATAAAGCTATATCAAAAGTCTCTAGTAAGTCAGAATATCAGATAATTATTCAAGTCTCTTTCTATTATAATATATAGTATAAATATACTATCAAAATTATAATAACTCATAAATCTATTTAACAAGATATTAAAAATACTCTTATAAGGATTTATAATATTAATAATCTTATAACTAGTTATGCTTCTAATAAGGAGCTTTATTTTATAAACTATAATACTAATTTAACTTCAGATAACTTAATAGAAGTAAGTAATTATTTAACTACTATAAATAACTGGTAAAAATGAAAGTCTATAGAGATATTGCTTTACTTAATACCAACTTTATCTTTATTTCCCTATATTAATTTCTATTCTCAATCTTTAAGGAGATAACTAGGAACCTTTACTATAAAGTTCTTCAATTAGTCAAGATATCCTAAACTTTCTTTGAATAATTATTAATCTAATAAACTAGAAATTAAATTCTTCTAAAATAATTAATTCATCAACTTACTCCTATTATATTAATAACTATATCTACCAATTGAATTTCTCAATTAAACCTATAAAAACTATAAAGAAAGATTTGACTACTATAGATAAACTTAGTAAAAGGAATGAGTAGCTCTTATTCTTATTTAAAACCTTAAGCTTCAACTAATTAATACTTAATAAAATAGAGACTAATCTTTATAAGTTTATAAATAGTTTAAGAAACACCTAGAAGCTAATAGCTAAATCACACACTATAAATATAAATAATAATAGTAATTACAAGATCTACACTATAAATCTATAGACTTAATATAATACTAATTATATAAAATAGTACTTTCAAAAAAGATATAATAGATTTTGGAATTAAGACGGCTTCTAATATTATAGTAGATTTCAAGGCTAACTCACATAAAGTTAACTTGTAATATATTATTAATATAACTCAAATAGTCACTAGGAATCTAGCTATTTTCAATTCACTTATTAGAACCTAACTATAAGAGATACTTCAGTAGTACTTTATAGTATTATAATAAACTTAAACAGTTTATACTTAAAGTGAAAACTCTTTACTAGACTATAAGAATAATAGTTATATAAAGTCCTAATAGTAATATTTTATATAAACCCTAAAGCTTAGGTCTATAATATACCTCTTATTATTCTTCTACCCTATTATTATAATAATATCTAATATTAATAACTTTAATAACTTGCTAGTAACTTTTATCACCTAAGTCATCCTAGCTAATTAGATAAAACTATTTAAAATACCTCCCCTAGATACTATTAATACTAAATAATCTGATTAATAAGAAAGTTTAGATATTACTAATGCTAAATAATCCTACTAATGAGATATTTATATTAATTTTACCCTAAGTAGTTTTATATTATGCTCCTCTCTTTTTCAATTTATAGAAAACCTCCTTCTTTCCTCTTCATATAGCCTTACCTTACTTTCTTTAAATTATATAACTTTCTACTCTATACCTATTATAATACTATTATTTCGCTACTTTTCTATTTATCATTCCCTTTTTTATATTTTCTATTATTATATTTATTACTATTATTACTAATTCTAAACTATTTCAATAATAACCCTTCTTCTTATTATACTCTTTCTAAGCCTACTATTTATACTTATAGTAATTATATTATTAAAAATAACTCCAATACTAATAAGAATTAACTTCTTAATATAATTATTTCTACTTATTCTAACTATTATTCAAAATATAATAAGAATAGCTTCTCCTAGATTTATATATTAAATAAAGACTAAGGTTATTATAAATATCTAAAATCAAGAAGTAAATATGAGTAGAATTCCGACTTCTCTACTACTAATCCTAAGCTACATACTACTAACTATTGAGTTAATCTTCTAATTATATATAATAAATATATTATTACTACTATAATTCCTACTATTAATAATAAAAATAGTTTTAAAAACTATTATACCCCTATCTTTTTACTAAGGTTCTCCTCTATAGTTTAATATTATAATAATTACTTCTATTATACTTAGTAAGTACCTATAGCTTATATTATTACTACACTAACTACTCCCTCTTTATATATCAAAAGTATATTCTTATTTATCCTTACTTCTACTCTTAAAGAAACCTTTACTAATTTTAGTAATATGATATAAATAATAATAAATTTCTCCCCCTTCTTTTTTCTACTTTCATTATCCTAATTTTTCTATAATAAGATACTATAATATATTCTAATAGTTATATTATATCTTACTAATATTATAATTATATCTTTAGCCTTATTAATACTTAATTACCTATTTATTACTACTATATAAATACTAGTTTCTACTAATATTAATAGTACCCTCCTTTTAAATAAGTATTTCCTATTATTACTCTTAATAATTAAGAAGGAGAAGAAGGAGATAATAATAAGAAAGATGAGGAATTCTAAAAATATTAGAGGGAATAAAATAATACTAATTCTTTTACTTAATTTACTTATTTAATACTGAAGAAGTAAGTCTTTCAGCAGTTTATATATTTCTCTTATAAACTATTATACTACTTAGTTTATAACCTATATAGCTTTTTACTATTAGTAAGTTAATATTAGTCTATTACTCCTTCTAATATATCTATATTATAACTTAAATTATAATATAGCTTTATTATTAATAGAACTCTCTAAAGGTCTTTATATCAAAATATTATAACCTTTTTACTTAACTAGTATATTATAATTATAAGTTTATTTTCAAATATCTTTTACTATTAATATCTCTTCAACTTTATGTTTTTTCTAAGTTTTACTATTTTTCCTGGTAGAAATTGAAATAAAGTTAAGATATATAAATACATACTATTAAGATAATAGTAAGCTATCTTCTACTTATTTAATAAAACTAATATAAAATATTAAATAAATACCTATAGGGATATCTAATATAATATTTAGTAAGTTTAGTCTATTAATAATTTAGTACTTAAAAACTATTTAGTTAAATCTCTTATTTAGCTAATTTATCTTAATATAGTATAGTAATAGTTATACTTTATCTCTAATTTAGAATTCTTCAACTACTTATTATATCTTATTAATACTTATTTCATTATATTACTATATATATACCATTACTACTTAAACTATAATAATACTATCTTTAAAATAAGATAAGAACTTAAAAATTTTCTTAAACTAAAATAAGTTATTTATTCTACTACTAAGGAATATAAAATAAATATAATATTAAACTTATTTGGAACCTTATTGAAACAAATTCTAATATTTACAAACTCTCTATTATTTAATACTAATTAGTATATAGTAATATAAACTAGTTAGTCTAGTCATAAGAAGGTAATATAATTTATAAGAATATCTCAATCTTAGATATTATTCTTTCTATTTTACTATATATCTAAGAGTCGAATAATATTAATAATAATTATTATATTCTTATTGGTTAGTATAATACTATCTAAAAAATACTAGTTTAATCTTAATTATAATTAGTAATAATGAATATAAGAAAACTATAGAACTACTACTAGATATTCAAAACCTCTCTATATAAACTTTAGTAGTTATAAATATTATAATTCCTAACTAGAATTATTTATATAACTAAGTTAAAATTACTATTAGGAACTTTAAGTCTCTTTTTCTAATAGATAGTAGTTTTATTATAAGAATAATAGAAATCTATAATTAAAACTTTTTAAGAATTAATAGGAATTATAATAAGCCTTAGTAGTATTTATAGTTTTTATATAAGTATCAATAGATATTATATATTTAGACGAAATATTTAATATTCCTTAATATACTATCTTAATACTCATCCTATAAGAATATTGTAAATAGTAAATTAATATTAAAGTAATTTAAACCTAAAGAGTTATAAATTCTTTATAGATTTACAATTATTAATACCTTATACTTAGGGATTTAGACTAAGTTTTAATATATTAAAATCCTGTATCTCTCTATTATATAATTAGTAATTTATATCTATATTAAGACTTCTAAAAAGAATATTATTACAACTTTATAGACTATTTCTAAGTAGATCTTATATATGAATATTATTATAATTATGTAGTTCTAGATTATTCGTAATATAATATTCTAAAGTATAATATACCTATTTCTTAATATTTTAGTAATATATTAGTTAATATTTTCTATTTATATAACTTCCCCTTAACCTCTTTCTATCTATATTTTATCAATTAGAAGTACTAAAGAAAGCCTACTTCTATTTTGAAAATTGATTTGAAAAGGTTAGAAAACTTATATTATAAGTCTTAGCTTTGTTATATTATCTTAGCCTTATTAAAAAAGAGTATTAAGAAACTTTAGAAAATAATTCAAATAATATTTTTAAATAAAATTAAATCTTAATAAAGTTTCTACTTACTTAGCCTACTACTCTAAGATAGATTAAAAACTTATAAAGTATTCTAAAATCTCATAATTAGAAAGGACAGTAAATAGTTCTATCATATTTTATCATTCTACTAATTATTCTTTTAGGTATATTATAAGTATTAGTAGCTTCTTATTATAAATAGAATAATTCTACTAAGTTAAAATAAATCTAATTAAATGATAGGTAACTAGTTATAATATATTATCTCTATCTTTTTATAATAAATAACTACTTAATACTACTCCTAAGTAATCTACTTTAGTAATTATATAACATTTTAAATTCGATTTAATTATAACTAGTTTTAAAATAAGTATAGGTTTAAATACTTTAAATACTTATTAATATATAGTATCCTAAGAAAATAATACTCCTTTTTATATTAGTTTTATAAGGAGCTCTATAAGACCAAAATGTAGTTAATAAGATTATAATAGAAGTTTATAAGATTAAGAATACTTAAGATACTATAGATATTTTTAAAGACTTCTCGTTCTTATATAATTTTAACCTTTTTTGGAATTATAATAAATATCCTTTTCTACTTTAATAATAAAATCAAAATACTTAATTTACTTTATAGAAAAGTCATACTTCTCTAAATCTAGATATAAACTAGCCTTTTATAACTACTTAAAAACTTAAATAACTTTATTCTTATAATTACTCTTTAACTTATAACTATAAGTAGAGATATTATCTAGATACATTATAATATAATTATTAGAGATACCTTAAAGTATACTGTTAATATAATACTAAAATATGATAAATATACTTATTAATTTAAAATAGAAAATGAATTACTCGAATAACCTAACATATATCTAAAGTGTAGTTTTATATTAATCTCCCTGTATAATATAAATCTTATAAGAAATTATACAAATATCAACTTTTGTAAATATATCGCCTTAGATCATAAGTAGAAAGTCTCCTTAATTAATAGTAATAAGTAATAATTATAAGTACTAATAGTATTGAGAATATAATAATTTATATAAGATTACTATTTTCCCGTAAAACTTTGAATGAAGAAAATAAATACATTAATTCTAAATAAACTTATCTAGATTTAACCTTTATCTATTAAATCTATCATGTAATATGAGACTTCAAAGAAGTATTCCTTTAGTATATTATAAAGTAATCCTCATGATGAGTCTAATTCTATCCTATCTAAATCCTCCTTTAAATAAATATAATAAATAAATAACTCTTATTAAGATAGGAAACTGAAAGCCTTATCCTTATTAAATAAGTCTATAGAAAAAATATAAATAGCTAGTAAGATAGATATTAATTACCTTAAGGCGACTAATAATATGATTACTAGAACTAGTTTAATTCATACTAAGTAAATTACTAATTATTTACACTTCTCTTCTCTTAAATTAAAACTTTCTATAACTAATAATATAATAAAATCTATAAATCTATCTATATATATCTCTCTTGATATATTACTAATAGTCTAAAGAGTAAAAATACTAATTATATCTATTTCTATCTTATTCCCCATAGAATCTGGAATAACCTTTTAATATTATAACTATAGCTTTCTAAAAGTAACTAGATATATTATCCTTAGAATTATATAGAATAAAACCTTAGATACTTACTTATTTAAACTAATTTATATTGTAATCATCTTAGTAATATAAGTTTCCTAACTACTATTTAGAATAATACCTAACTAGTATAATTATAATAATATAATTAACATGAAATTCTACTATCTTATAAACTCCTTACTAATTACTGGATAATAATTATACCTACTATTAAATTAAATAAAGATAAAAAACTTATCACCTATTAATATAGAAACCAGAAAAACAGTTTATCTATTTATGTCTATATCTCTTCAGTGTTATCTATTACTATAAGATTATTCTTAGTAATTATACTAACCTACCCCCTAAGGAGTCTTTTCTGGAAAGCTAAGCTTTTTCCTTATTATCTAGGATTCTTTTATCTAACTATAAAGCCTAGATATTAATATTAGACACTACTAATAAATAGGTAAAATATAACTTATTTTTAGTAATAAAATAATCCTTAGTATTATAATAAGTATAAGTGCTAGCTTTTATATATATCTAGATAACTAATAAATCTACTAAATAAGCCTTATATATACTTATAGTAGAAGTTAAATAAAGCTTATTAATTATAGCTATTTATCTATTTAACTCTTTATAATAAAAGGAAGTAGTATTATAATAGTATTATACTAATACTAAGATAGCCTAAGCTATCTTCATACTTATTATCTATATATCCCTATTCTAATTAATTATTAATTCTAACTAAGATAAGAGCTATAACTTATTATAGTTTTATAGTTCTATATTAAAAATTTAAGATTTATTATAATTATCTAATATCATTAAATTAAAATATGGTAATATATCTAGTTTATATTAGAGCTAATGATAGCTATTGAAATTTAATAGAAGAAAGGTAGTTAGAAATAGTTTAATTTAATATCCCCTATTAAAAGATACTACTATATTTATCTTATAGCTGATTTAAACTTAATAAAGAACTATGGAAGAATCTATTTAAACTCTTAATATAAATAGCAAATTTTCTTAAAGCCCTAAGTATTATAATAAGAATTCTTATAGTACTTCGTAAAATACTAGAGAAATATATTGATATTGTAATATATATTAAAACTTCCATTTTATATAAGAGTTACTAATTTATGTTTAGACTTTAAATAATAAGCTAGTCTATAAGAACTACTAGAAGTCTTCTAGTCTCTTAATAGAAATTTAATTAATTTCTAATTTGTATTATATAATTATTTCCTTCAAAGGAAAGTAGAAAGTATTACTAATAAATTCTTTTAATAAGGATTAATATCTTTTTTATATAAAATACTTATATTATTTATAAGGTTATTTTATGATCCTATTAGAACTATATAAAAGCTTCTTAGAAGGATTAGTTTTTATTTTACATTAGATTAATCTACTATTAATCTATTAGTACATCTATTGAGAGTTCTATAGTATTAATATCTATTATTATTTCTTACTATTTAGTATTTCTTTTATATAATCTACTATTTACTATTAAGTTGAATCTAAATTGGAAGTTTATTAATATTAGAAACTAATTATAAGAAATGATTTAATAGTACTTTAATAGTATTATAATAAACTTAAAAGTTTATATTTTAAGTAAAGATTCTTTACTAGACTATAGGGGTAGTAGTTGTATTAAGCCCTAATAGTAATATCTTATATAAACCTTAAGGCTTAGGTCTAAAATATTACTTACTGTACTATGAAAGAGATTTATGATTTTGATTATAATAATTACTACTATTAAGTTGATAAATCTATCTAAATTGAAAAAGTAGAAAATAATATTATATACAATAATTATATTAATAGGTAGCCTAACTAAAAAATAATTCTACTATTTAGTACTAAGGAATCTCATATTTATGTCCTTGAAGTATTAGTAGTATCTCATAACTAAATATAATATGCTAATTTTAAATTATTATTCTAAAAGGATAAATAAATCTTAAAATATAAATAAGCCTAAGCATAATAGCAATTCACTAAGATAAGATTTTAGAATACATAATAGACTACTTATGTCTGTTTAGTAATACTACTCCTAATAGAAATCTTAAAAAAGAGTAATTTGTATTAGAAAATAAGTCAGACTAAACAGAAAACATTCATTCTCTTCTAAATATTATTATAGTTGATTAGGTATTTAGAGAAAAGTTTAAAAATATTTGTGAAAGAAATTCGAAAGAAAGTCGAAGTAAAAGAAATTAAAATTATAAATAGATTAAAACTAACTAATAATCACAATTTACTATATGTCTTGTGTAAGTTAGAAACTACTATATTTCTACATCTAATTACGACTCATGATAAGTCTAGGTTTATATAGATGTTTAAGAATATATAAATAATAAAAATTATCTAATAGTAAAGAGATTTGATAAAATATTAGAAACCGCCTTTACTTATCAAATATAGAAGGACTATTTAGATAGAAGTTCTTAAATTTATGGTCTCTATAAATAAAGAAAGTTAGAATCTTATATGTTATATATATTATAAAGAGGTTAGTAAGCAAGTCTTAGTCTGAAAAGAATTACTGTCTTATGATCAATCTATATATATTTAAATGAATTATAAATATATAAAGACTATTATAAATAGATCTCTTAAACATATAGAAACCTAAGATATTTTCCTTCCTATAAATAAAGACTTCATAATACTTTATAATAAGATTAAAAGGTAAGGTTGAATAATTTAGAAAATAAACAGAATACTAGAACTATAAATATACTTAGCTATAAATAATAATATTGCTCCTACTTTTAGGAATACTTAGTAATACTAGAGCTATATAATTATCAGTCTAATCTGATGAAGTTATATATAGTTATAGTATTAATATTGAGATAATACATTTAGTAGTAAAAGTAATATTTATAGTAAACTGTATAATAATAACTTTAGTAACTATTTATAACTTTATTATAACTTATTTCTATATGAATATCTAATTCTCGGACTTCATAAACTTGAAAGTCTAGAGAATTATTAATATAGACTTAGTAATTAATGTTATTTCTAAAGAATATATATAAGAAGTTAGTTTATAGTCTTATATGAATCTAATAAGATTAGACTTCTATAATATTAAGAAATCTCAATATATAATAGACTTTACTAAAATAATAATACAAAATATCTAGTTCGATTATTATTATATACTTAATATTAAATTCCTTATTACGCCTAAAGTCTAAATAATTAAATTCCTTATTCTAGACGGCTTATTTATTATCAAAATAAAAGTAATCTTAAATTACACACTAAGCTAAATCGTTAAAATACTTTAGTCAAAGAATAATAAACTCAATATCTTACTATCATTTTATACTTTTAATATTAATAGTAAAGCTTTATAATATTATTGCAAATAATAAAGTCTTTGGTTAGATTTTAAAGTCACACAATTTATCTCTTCTTTTTAAAAAAGAAATCAATAACTTTCATTAGTAACTCTTTATTAATAGAAGTTATTAATTTCTTTTTTAGAGAAATAATTAATATAAAATGGAAGAAGAAGAAGAATTAAATATATTATCCCCTGGTTTTAAGTTAGAGTTTACAAACTTTATACTATAGCTATAAAACTAAATATTAAAAGAAGTCTAGATATAGCTATATAATAATGAAGGAATTATTATAATAATCAAAAATTTAGAAATAAAGTTTCAAGAAACTCCGGAAATTTCAATGTACTAAAGAATTCAGTTAGAAATTTAAGAGATTTATTATACTATTACATCTCTTAAAAGTACATTTTAAACTACGTATTTTATAGTACGAAATATTTCTATAGTCTTTATAAACTTAAAGGATAAATTCAATAAGTGTTAATAAGAAGAAGGAAGATTTAGAAACATTATTACCATAGAGGTTATAGAATAGTAACAGTATTTAATGTTGTATTAATAAATTAAAAGCTTTTTAAATATATCATAATAGTAGATATATAAAGAAGACTCATTAAAAATATCAGTATGCTATATAAGATGAAAAATAAAAAGATTAATCTAATTAATAATATTCTATTAAATAAAACAACTGTTAAAATAACCCTAAAGAAAAGTTAGAAATAGAAATAGAAATAGAAAAGACTATTAAGAAACATCGTAAGAGATAATTTATAGACATAATTATATTGAAGTTTTTAAAAGTCTATATAGAGAAACATCTTGCTTGAAAATAATTAAATACAATTATAAGTTTAATACGCTATTTATAGAAACTAAAGAAAGAACTTCTGATAGAAACTTTGAAGCTTTAAGAATAAAGGCTAATATATAATTTGAATTACTATAAAAAGGTATTTAAATTAATTAGACTATTATAGATAATGAAAATAATCGTATATAAAATATAATGAGTGAAATGAATTCTAAATTTCAAAAGGCTTGTTAAAGATATTATTAAAATACTAAGAATAAGTATAATTATATTATTTATTAAAATTCACCTGCTTAATATAGTAGTTTGATGTCTAGCTGGCCTTTACTATTTTATAGTAAGAATAATAAGTTCTAATCCCATAGTAAATAAGTATGACTAGTAATTATAAACCTTATAGTTATATAAACTAAGTATGGTACTTATTACTAGCTATTAGTTCTTACTAATAGCTATTTATAGCTAGTAACTATTAATAGCTAGTAGTAGGTATTACTAACTAGTGGGTATTAGTATTATATGATAACTTATTACGATCTTTTAAAGAATAACTATAATAGATATAAGCCTATTTGTATCTTCTCTTTATGATATACTTTCTGTATTTATTAGTAATTATATTAACTAACTATATTTACTACTTAAAGTTTCTTCTATTTGAAACAACCTTTTAGAACTAGTAGTATCCATAGGACAAATAAGATAAAAGCTAATAAGTAAGTCTAACTATATTTAAATGATCCAAGAGAGGTATATAAGTTTAAGTAGATCAGAAACTTTGAATACAGCTATATATACTAGAATTCTCTGTTTTTTATTGAAGAAAAGAATAATAAGATAAAACCTATCTATTTAGTTATTAGAATTAATAATATTACAGCTGAAAATATAAAATTATTATTAAAGATTAATAAAGTCTCAAAAGACTTTAATATATATAAACTTTTATCCCTTCTTAATATTCTTTCAAAATATAATTAATCTCTCTTAATTCTAACAGTTAAAATGTAACTATTTTGAACACTTTATTAAGCCTATTTGAAGATTATACTTTATTTAGAAGAAATATTAATTCGATCACTGAATTTATATAAATTATAATAACACTCTTCCGAAATCTAGTTCCTAATTATTATCAAGTATTTCCATATAGTATTATAATAAAAAGACTAATAACTATATACAATAATACAAATAACTCGTACCGCCTAGATATTAATAGACATATTCTAAAATATATTCAGAATATTAATAGAATGTTTATAAATGTCAAACTAATTAATTATATAATTAGAATCATTAAAAGGTAATACGTCTAAAGCATAGTTATTATTTTAAATTATATATATAAAATATATAATTCATCATTAGAAGACCCTAAGATTATTATAATAAAAGAATAGAAAGTATATTATAATATCTCAAAGGTCAGATCATTCGTAAATACTACCATATTCTCTTAAATCTAAGTAAGAGACCGTTCTATTATTACATATTTTTCTAATACTTTATGTGAGAAGAATATTGTCTTTTAATAATTAAGACTTTAGAAAGTAGTAGCGAATAATTATAAAATCAGTTTCATAATACTCTTTTATTTATTCCTATTAACTATAGTTGAAAGGGAAGATAGAAGGGAAGATAAATCTACTTAGTAATTAATACTAGGAGAACTGATTAAAATATAACTTTAGGATAATTTATCAAGCAGAAGAATATTATTACTTACTATAAGAGTAAATCATTCATAGGCTAAGAATTTCATAATAATATAAAGAAAAAAGAACTTTAGGAATGACTAAAAACTTAAGACTAAATGTATAACTATTTGAATAATTAGTATTTCGTATTAGAAATCAGAATAAGAATATTAATAATTTAACTAATTATTATAATATTAGACCTTTTAGAAGTATTTATTATTCATTACATATTTTAAATTTAAGTGTTTCATTTTCAAGTCTATTGTATTAATAGTATACTAAGTTTAATAGTTAATAAAGTATCTAAAAGACCCTGTAAACTATCTAATAGAAATAATAAAAAGAGAAAAAGAAATAGTAGTAACTAGATTAATAAGTAGATCTTTTTTATAAAGATTAATATACAAACTTTCTTCAATAAAGTATATTCTTTTAATCATAGATAATATATAAAAGCAATCTTCAATATAAACATTAATCTTTCTATAGGTAATGTTCTCAATTTCAAATTCATACTCCTATGTAAAAGGCTAGACTTCGGCTTTTTTAACTATAAGTAGTATAAAATACTATTTAGCTAAAAATAAGAAGTAAAAGAGAAACCGTTATAAATAGCTAGAAAAGTCTAAATATATAGTACTACTTAAGGCTTTAGTAAGCTTTATTAAAATAGAAAGGTTAATATTAGATACTTAAATATAGTTCTAATTAATTATTAAAGTATAATTTATAATATTACCCCCCTACTCTCTACTTACCACTTAGCTATAGATTATAAGCCAGATTGCTATTACTATTTACGATCAACCTATATATCTTCTTATACTACTTTAGAACTATTATATCCACTATAATAATAATTAATCCTTAGATTAAATACCTATATTTTTCCTATTTAAGAAAAGCCTCTTAGTAATACTTTTTGTTCACTTAATATATCCTTATAGTAGGAATACTTTCAACTAGCTATTGGATTTCCCTACTATGATTCATTAATAGTAGTTATTAGTTAACTATCATTCTCTACTTAAATAGAAGATTAATTATAAGCTTCTAAAGAATATCTATATAAAATTATGAATAGATAAAGTTTAATACTTTTAACTTAATAGTATATAATAATAAGACTTTTCCTCTTGTATTTTTATAATATAATTTAGCTAGTTTCTAGCTTAGGTTTAATAAGTTATAATTAATGTATAATTATACCGTATGATCTTTATTAAAATAAAACTTTTAAGAGACTAAATCCTATTTATTTAAACTTCTAATTTCTACTAAATAGCTACTATCTTAGTACAGATAATTACTGTTGCTGAATATATCTTTTTACTAATTAGTAAGTAGTATTTTTATTACCATTAAATATTAGTACTATCTTATAATTCTTAAGATAAAGTTAATCTAATAAATATGAATCATGAAGAAGAATATAGTTTTCATAATACTATACTAATAATGATAAAAGCTAATTATATAATAATTAGTAAGTTGTTTAAACTATCTTATAATTAGTATATAAATACCTTTAAAACTACTTAAACTATTAGATTTATTCTAATATATAAACAACTTCTATTTCTATTATTCTAATAGAAGTAATAAGACGTTGTACGATGTGTCTATATAAAGAAATCGTATACAAATCGCTTTATAAATATATAGTTATTTTACCTTTTTACGTCAAGTGGTTCTTAAGTAAATAAAGTAAAGCTATAGAAGTTCACTCTTTTACAGGGTACTAGAAGCAACTCAAGCCGTATATATTACATATAATTAGGAGGCAAAATCTAGTATATATTATATATAACTAAATATAGCTATACGTACTATATAAAGCTCTAATTTGAATAGGTTAAATAAGGCGAAGTTTATAGAGATAGTATTAGTATTTAAGATTTAGCTAGTATAAATTCTACTTTTTAAGTATATTACTCCTAATATACCTCTCTAACTTTAAATGTTCTACTTATAAGCTAGCCATTTTAAATAATACTATTTAAACCTTCTATTTTATAAGAAACTCCTTCTAGTATCCTATTACTTTTATGAAACTTCTATTCTTATAATAAGAAGAATAATATTATTTATAAGCTATTTAAATACTTCTTATTAACTAGAAAGTACTTTTAATATTCCTAAGTTTTTTATTTAATCTTATTATTATTATAAATTAAAGTCTAAAGATTTTAATTAGTTATTAAGAAATTTATTAAAATCTTTAAATATTAGAAATCTTTTTTAAAACTCTTTTTTTATTATAATCTTAAGTAGTTTAACTAATCTATTATATTAATCTAAACATCAGAAACTTTAAACTAATGCCTCTAGAGAAGTTCTTTAAAACTATTAGCTATAAAACTTCCTAAAAATATATATTTAATCTTAAAGTATTTCTATATAGTTTCTTATTAAAATTAGTAGTTATAAATATCTATTTATTATAGTTTTATATATAATTATACTATTATAACTATTATAAGGCGTACTATTTACTAGTTATTATATTAGATTTAAATAGTAAGGCGAGGTTTATATATCTTACTTCTATTAAATATATTTATTAGAAGATTTACTTAGAGTAGAATAATAAGATAACTAATAAAAATAACTTCTTAAGTAACTTAAGATAATACTAAAAACTCTACTTTAATTATTAAAATAACAATAATATGTTATTTATTAGCTTATTATATAATTAGGCTTCTAAAGAAATATATAGTATATACTTAAGAACTCTTTTAATTATTACTATTATCTATAAAGCTAGTATTTATAATAACTATAAAACTATTAAATAGATCTCTAGCCTTATAACTAAACTTAAATAGAAGTCTTTTATCTTACCAAAATATTATATTATTTATTTAGCTTCTATACAATAGTTATCTAAGGGGTTTTAGTTAAAATATAATAATTAGCTTACTATATAAATAAAATCTAATCTTATTATAACTATAGTATCATTAATAAAGCTAATATCTTATTAGTAATATTTAATTTCTATATAGGAAGCTTAATTATACTATAATAAGAGCTTTTTAATTTTTAAAAAGATTTCGAACTATTTAATATATTACATATATTTTATAAGGTACTTGAAAAAGCTTTTTAATATATACTACTTATAAAACCTATAACTATTATACTATATAATTTTAAATAACCTTAATACTAAGAAA
>QAPF01000332.1:0-41202 GCA_004367935.1 Colletotrichum sidae | reverse complement strand
TGAGAGTAATTATTCTTCTATAGTTAAAATAAGTAATTTAGTTTAATATCCTATTAGTAGCTTCAATTTTATAATTATTAAAAAAAGATAAGATTTATAATTAGAGTAATATAGAATATAATATTATATAAATATAATTTAACTTTTCTGTTTTTTTTTAGTTATAATAAAGATTTTAGTATTTTTATAATTTTTAATAAGTATAAACTTTATACTATACTAAATATAATCTCTTATAAGAACCTTTTAAAAAATTATAAATTACTTTATATCTTAGAAAATATAAATTAAAATACTTAAATTAAAAATAAATAAATCTTAAAAAAAGTATTACTAAAGTCTCTCTTTATAATATACTTACTATATAGTATTATAGTTATTTTAGTTAGAAAGCTAGTTATATAGTTATTATTACTTAAAAGTCTGAACTTTCTTTAAGAAATCTAGATCTAAAACTAGTAACTATTCAATTTTCTTTTTAGTTAAAATATTTAGTATTTAACTTTTATAAGCTAACTAAAGGTATATATAGTGATAATATATTAAAATATAGTTTAACTTATATTTTAGAAAGTATAGGGGTTTATCTAAACTTTAGAAGTATTTCTTATTATTTTAAGAATTCGAAATAATAGTTAGAATTTCTATAATAGTATTAAAAGTATTATAATTAATCTTATTATGTAAGAAAGCTTTAGAGAGATATTAAATTACCTCTATAATAGCTAAAATAACTTTATCTAGAAATGTAGAATCTAAATAACTTCAAATTATAAATATATAGTTTTATATATAATATCTTATTATTTCTAAAATTATATTTTAATTATTATTTTTATAATTAGATATTTAAATCTAGGGGATTAGAATATCTTATAGTATCTAAAATAACTTTATCTAGAAATGTAGAATCTAAATAACTTCAAATTATAAATATATAGTTTTATATATAAGACTTAATTAATAAGAAAACTAGTAAAATCATAAAGTTATAAATTTAAAATATTCTAATAATAGAAGGAATATATAAATTACTTAAGTTTTATATATAGTATCTTACTACTTCTAAAACTATATTTTAATTATTATTCTTATAGTTAAATATTTAAGTCTAGAAAATTAAAGCGTCTTATAGTATATTAAAGTAGTATTTTAGAAGTATAAGTTATCTATAATATTAAAGTAGTTATAAAAATTAGTAGTTTATACTATTATATCTTCTTCTATATAGTAGTATTAATATTAAAATATCTTACTTATATACTTAAAAATCTAAGTTGTTATATAAACTTAATTTAACTACTTATATTAATACTTTTAAGTTTTTAAAATATAAAAGTTATAAAAAACTATATAAACTTTTAGACTTTTCTCTATAAAATTTATAATATCTTTTATATAAACCTCTTTAGTAGTATCTATAGGGAATTATTAATCTTCTTTATAATTTATCTTTATAGGAGTAGAGCTCTTAAGAGTATTTAATTTCTATAAAATTTATAATATCTTTTATATAAACCTCTTTAGTAGTATCTATAGGGAATTATTAATCTTCTTTATAACTTATCCCTATAAAAGTAGAATTCTTAAGAATACTTAATTTAAGTATTTTAATAATTTATTAATACTTCTTAGTTTTTAGAAAGTTACTTAAAAGTAATTCTTAAAGAAGTTCTAAAAAGAAGTTTTAATAAGTAGTTATTTTAAAGTTAAAGTAGTCCTATAGGTTATAAGCCTTAGCTTCTACCTAAAAAGTATTATATTAAGTTGACTACTAATCAGTTTTTTTAAAGACTAAAAGAGGGGTATTTTCAGTAGATATCTTGATATTTAAAATATATTAAATTATTATAATATATATATTTAGCCTAGTAGTTCTTTAGTATTACAAGACTCTTAATTATTATATGTAATTAGGGGGGCAAAATCTATTATATATTATATATAACTAAATATAGCTACACGCGCCACGCGAGGCTCCATTTCAAGTAGTTTAAGTGGGGCGAGGCCTGTGGAGATGGCGCCGGCGCCCGAGGTTTAGCCGGTGCAAACTCTGCCTCTCGAGCGTGTTATTCCTGACAGCTGTGGCGGGGGTAAGCACGAAAATTGAAGGCAGGTGCGTAATATTATGTACAACGTGGCCCAGGAACAAAGGGCTGAGTCAAGGCGAGCGATGGATATTTGCCCCCTCTTCTGTGTAGGGTAGTTGAACACGAGAAAGATGAAAAGGATTATACGCAAGACCTAGTCAGGGAGTTTCGGCGAGTCGGTTGTCTCTTCAGGTCTGGTGGATCGAGGTAATAGTCAGGCAGTGGTTGGCTGCTCCCTATTGGCGCCTGCATGTGGGAGTCGAGAGTCCGAGATGAAGTACTTTGGGGGTACAAGCAAAGGTCGGAAGGTCCTAATCAGAAAAGTCCTGCGCCTATCGGCCTGCTCTGGCTGCTGAACGGGCGAAGACTTTTCGGGAAAGAGACGGAACCGAGCCCCTTGCTACAGTAAGGTACCTCAGGTCCGGAGAAAGCTTTGGTGAGGTCTCGACACAGAGAGGTAATTATGTCGTGCCTCAGCTGAGCTGCGTGATGCGCCGCCATCAATGGAGGTCGCTGTCTGACCAACTGCACAAATATCACCCGACCAGCCTTCGATTTATTCTCAGGACACTACTCGTACAGCCGATAACTTGCAGTGTTGGCTGGTTCTTTTCTGTCATTGCCGGCGCAGGTTCCGAGTCTTCGAAGAGGAAGCACCGGCATGGTTATCCCATCTCCAATTCACCAGTCCAAAACTGACAAGCTGACCAAACAACGCCTAGCCCAACGCATGCCGGGAACCCCGTTCATCGCCTCTGTAAGAGTCGCCGTAGGATCTCGCCTCCCTGTTTGCTGAATCCGAAAGTTAGCGGCTGTCAGGCAACCCAGCTCAGACGAGCCCAATGGGATTTCCATTTTCAACGGGCAGGACTTTCGAGTACGGGTTGCACCACAAGTTCCACGGTCAACCGTTAGCATTCACATTACCTTACCACATGGTTGGGTTGTGCCTCTCCACCAGCTTCCGGATGTTGCATGCTGGCTAGGCAGGGTCTCCGGCAGATGAGATGAGACGGTACGAATTACTGAGACCGCTGGCGTTCCTGGCGGTCCCGGCGGGGGAAAGTTTCGAAGTTGAGGCTCCCCGGCCATCGTCCAAAGTCTGGCGACAGTATGTGCAAGGAAGGCATCCCGAGCATACACAGTAGTCTCGCGCGGCTCTTGTGATTAGACTAGTTCGCTGGCCGTCCAATGGCAGCGTCAAATCCGTACGAAATCGTCTTGAGCGTGTTCTGATCGCAAGACTCATCGGCAATTCCATTACTCAAAGCACGATCGTGAGAACCTTGCCTTCAGGCAAGTAGTCCTACAAGTAGGCAGCAGACCTGACGAACTTGGACCTCGAGTAAAGTAGATGAGAAGCGATGGCTGGGTGCTCGTCGAGTATCGCTCAAGTACCTGCAGGCCAAAAGCGTCCCCACTTCACTGCCTTCGCCACCACCGTCGACGCAGTCCAATTTAGAGGCAGCATACGGCGAACTCAGCCTTACACTGCCCCAGAATGAGCTGGGAATGGTTGTGAAGGTCGACGGTCCTCCACCTAACAGGACGACGTAGTGCACCCGCTGGCTCGTTTTAGCGTCTTGCCGTCAGCCTCTTGCTGGTGCGATATTCCAGCCACCGCATGGAGTACACATGTCCCGGGACCAAGTCACTCGTCACAGCCTTAGCGAGGCTCGATACGTTCGACTGTCTCGCGTGTACCTATCTCATAAGCAGCAGGTGCTCATCCCTGTCAACAGGCGCACCTACCACGCTGCAGCTGGCACACGGCAGAGCTCGTTGTAATAAGCGCAAGCAAAGACAGCAAAGAGCACACAGCGCACCACTGCACTGGGGCAAGCCAAAACACGAAGGGACACAGAAATGGAACGAAGCAAACCGGAAAATCAGGCACTCGGCACTCGCCTGCCTGTCTCCATTCGACGTAGTCAATCCAATGACAAAAAAAGAGAAGAAGAAAACAGCACTTTTGCGCTCAGTTAGCAACTGTCTTCGATGTGCCTCTCAAGGCACCTTCCGTTCCCAAAACCCGGTTACCTCATGGACGCCAACAACAGCAGCACCGTCACGGTTGTCGTCGTCGTCATGATAAAGAGCACCAGGGGTAAGGTTACGAGCAACCTTTCATCCTATTTTCCAACATCAAGCGTCTACCTCGCTTGTCATCAGAAATCCTCCGTCCATAGCGCCAGCCAAGAGACAAACTACCAACTGGCCTGGTTTGCTCGCGCATCTGAGCCTGAACACACTCTTCACAAGCGTGCATAATTCCAGAGCACGACGTCGCCGTCAGCCAACAAGAAACATGTCCATCCTAGTCCTCCCGTGCCGTCCCATGCCGTGCCTGTCCTGTCCTGTCCTATTCTACTATTCCATCATGCCCTATTCTTCCACGACCATGTCGTATACTATGTATCTGACTGTAAGGCACGCTTACTTTCCATGCGGAATGTCGTATTCTACACTACCTTGGCTACCTACCTAGGTATACTGGGGATGCCGCGTATTCGACCCATCATCCAAGAGACGGACTGGTGTCCGCTCTATCGCACATACTATTTGCCATCAAATCCATCAGGCTCTCATCTGTGCCGCACGCCCGTCAGCACCGAGACCAACACGCAGCGCATCGCAGCTCCCTCTCACTTGTCTGCCATCTTTCCATTCGCAGCCCTGGAAGTGACAGAGCTTCCAGCTCCCATCTCCCAGAAGCAAAGCGGAGCGGAGCAGGCAGAAGTACCTACGAGGTAAACACATTAATTTCGGGGCCTCGATCAAATCCACCGCCCACGGCCGCGGCCGCGGCCCTCGCTCCTTACCTTAAGGTACAAGCGCAAAGCGCAGGGTCCCCACCCCTTCACCCCCCCATCCTCAGCTCTTCTTCTTCCCACCAAACACCACCACCACCACAGGAGACGCCGCACGCCGCACGTCTCTCGTCGCTGTCGTCCGCTCCCGTCCCCCAAATTCGTTCCTCAGTCCACGCCAGACTAGTGTTGCTCTATTTTCTCGCCCGTCTTTTCTTCCCGTACCTCCTCATCTTGACAATCCAACAAGCCGCCACAGTCAGCGGAGCGCCAGTTGTGAAGAACACTCTCCGTCTGTCTTGTCCTTGATCCCTCGACCGACTGAGCCTAATCTGACTGATTTGACGTGTCTGTACGGTGGACTGACTCTTGGCCAACTTCCGTTTCCTCCCACGGCACCGTGACTTTTCAAGCTCCATTGGCTGCTCCGTGCGGCTTGACCACCGCCTTTCTCATACCTTACCTCACGTTGTTGCGACCTTCATTTTTACCCCTCCCCGTCCCCCAGCACAGCAGCACCAGGACAGCGCAGCACGTCCATTCCCATCCCGTCTGGTCAAATCTGTCTGTCCTACCTGTCCCATCCCAGCCAGGCCAGGCCAGAAAGAAGCACCAGCACCAGCAGCGCAGCGCAACGCAACGCACCCCACGGCACCGGCACAAGCAAGACCTCAGCAGTCGAGCCCTAAAGCCCAAGGCCCCGATAGCCTAAGCCTCGAGTCTGCGCCCAGGACTAGCCCCTCGAGCACCACCACCATTACCACCCGACCACGGCTGCAACCCCCAAACAAGACCAAGCCGATATACCCTCTGCTGGCCCTGCCCACCCAAGGCCCGAGTGCTCTCTTTTCCTCTCCCTTTCTTTTCCCTCCTTCTTCCGTCTCCAAACCACTTCCCTTATGAGCTTTTCCAACTCTCGCCTGAAAGGCTTTGGTTTCGGTAAACGCAAGTCAACTGCCAGCATCCAGACGCCCGATCCGAACCAGACACCAAGCCCGACCCCTCCTCCCCAAGGCCACCCGCCTGCCGGCGCCCCTCAAATACCGCAACAGATCCCCGTACGTCCAGGCTCGATCGCCTCTACCTCGTCCGCCTCCATCGCCCCCATGAATCACCCAGGCGCCGGCAACCGTCCACCGAGCTATTCGGCCAACTTTCCTCCCGGCGGTCCTCCTCCCATGGGTCGTACGAGCCCTTTGACGAACCAAGGCCCTACCCGTACCCCGCCCAGCCAGATGGTTGGCGGCCCGCCTCCCATCAACACTGGCGCACCCGTCGCCGGCTACCCGCCCCAGCTCCCTCCCATCGGTGGTGGAGGTCATCCCATGGGCGGTCCTCCTCAGTATGGCGGTGGCGGTGGTGGCTACCCTCCCCCGGGCCCTCCTGGCGCCGGACAGCCCCTGGCGCAGTACCAGAGGGGTGGGAGCGCGGCAGAGGTCGAGGGAAACAGCAGGAGTAAGGCGCAGCTGATTGTCGGAATTGACTTTGTACGTTGTGGGGCGTAAAAGTGCGTGATTGTTCGATATTTGCTGACAGCTCAACTAGGGCACGACCTTCTCGGGTGTGGCTTTTGCGTTCGCTACCAACAACGAGGCAAAGGAGGACATCATAACAGAATGGCCCGGTGCTGGTTCGTACACGAAGCAGAAGGTCGGTTGCCGGTATCCGGCTTGCTGGCATCATGCACTGACTTTATTTTCAACCAGATTCCTACCGTTCTCTACTACGATCAGTACCAGAAGGTGGTCGGCTGGGGCCCCGATATCGCCGATGCCCTCGCTCCTACCGGATACCCCAAGCCGGGCGTGCAAAAGGTTGAGTGGTTCAAGTTGCAGCTCATGCTCTCGGGCAACACATATATCGACCCGATCAACCTGCCTCCTCTGCCTCCCGGAAAGTCCGAGATCGACGTTGCCGCCGATTACCTCTTTAAGCTTCGTCAAGCCATGCGCTCAGCCCTGCAAAAGACTCTGGGTGAGGTGTTCAACCGCGAGGAGCGTAACATCCGCTACTACCTGACGGTGCCTGCCATCTGGAACGATGCTGGCAAGGCTGCCACCCGTGCGGCCGCTATTCAGGCTGGTTTCCTCAGGGACGAGAACGACAACCGCCTTACGCTGGTGTCCGAGCCCGAGGCTGCCGCCATCTTCTGCTCCAAGACCGGCCTCCTGAATTTGAAGGTGCATGACGCCGTGTTGATTGTCGACTGCGGTGGTGGCACCGTCGACTTGATCGCCTACGAGGTTGAGGACGAGAACCCCTTCACTGTTGCCGAGTGCACAGCCGGATCCGGTGATTCTTGCGGATCGACGGCTCTGAACCGCAACTTTAGCAACATCCTGCGCACCAAGATTCGCAAGATGAAGCTGCCAGATGGATCCAAGACGGCTGGCCGCGTGTACGCCAAGTGCATCATGGACTTTGAAAACCGCATCAAAGCCGACTTCCGCAACAATGGTCAGAAGTGGGCCGTCGACGTCGGTATCGAGGCCGAGTTCCCCGAGGCTGGTATCGAGGAAGGCTACATGACCTTCACCAACGAGGAAATTCTCCAGTGCTTCGAGCCCGTCGTCAACCGCATTCTCGAGCTCGTCAGAAACCAAATCATCGCCATCCAGGCCCAGAATAGGACACTGCAAAACATCCTGGTCGTTGGTGGTTTCGGTGCTTCCGAGTACCTCTTCCAGCAGATCAAGCTCCACGTTCCTCCTCAGTTCCAGTCCAAGGTCGTCAGGCCCATGGACTCAGTCGCTGCCATCGTTAAGGGTGCCGTCACTGCTGGCATCACGGAGAGAGTCGTTACTCACCGTGTCGCCCGTCGCCATTACCTCATGGCGACTCTGCAGCCTTTCAAGGAGGGCTACCACCCCGAGGCATACCGCGTGCCATCTCTCGACGGCAAGGACCGTTGCAAATTTACGAGACAGATCTTTGTGCAAAAGGGTCAGAAGGTCAAGATTGGCGAGCCCGTCAAGGTGTCCTTCTTCCGTCAGGTTGCTCCTGGCGCCACCCTCATGTACGAGGATATCTTGTACGCCTGTGACGACGATGTCTGCCCAGAGTACACCAAGGATCCCCGTAAGTCGCGCATTCTTGTCACTCGTCCATACATGACTAACCTTTTGTAGGCATCAAGGAGGTTGTTACCCTCACCTCGGATCTCTCCCGCAAGAACCTCGAGAAGGATTTCGAGAGGATGGACACTCCTCAGGGCACATTCTACCGTGTTTACTTTGATATCTACCTGACGCTCGACGGATCCGAGTTCAGCGCCGAGCTCGTCTGCCAAGGGGAGGTCATGGGCCGCTGCAGAGCGCGCTTCAGGTAAAGGAGACGGGACGGACGAAGAAAGACTGATGATGTTTGCCGGCTTGCATTGGGCATTTCGTTTCCATACACTCGGATGATACCTCGAAAAGGTGAAGGGGGCAGCAAGGACAGCCGAGGCTAATAATGGCCAAGAGTATATATCTCGTGAAGAGACCTCCCAGGGCAGATGACTGGAAGACGAGGGTTGGATTTGGGCCGGGTTTATTACGACTCTGAATGATGATGGCCTGTTGTCAACCGTAGACGCACTACACTCCCAACAAGGGACAAATCAAGTTATTCAAGATCAAGCATCCTCAAACCGTATGGCCGGTGAGAGACTGGCTCGTGGCACAGCTGAAGCGGCCAAGATACAACAGTAAACCACATTGAAATCATGGTCACTACATTGAGGGAATCAGGAGCTACGCCAATGACGACGTGGGGGGTTGCAACGATTTCCCATGTCGAGCCCAAACCGTGCCAACGGCACGTTGAGTGTTGTGATGACGGCGCCAAAAATACAGCTACGCTGAGGCTGTGTGCGCAATAGAGGTGTCTGACACGAAGGTAGTCGAGCATCACAATTAGGCGGCAAGGCACCTACATGCTGACCGCTTCGTAACACTTGCTTGGCACAGCCACATGAGCAAAAGGTGGGGAGGTGGGTGCAGAGGCAAGCAAGGAAGGCCCTAGTCAATCGCTAGCCGAGCTGGACCCTGCAATTGCAATGGGAAACTGGGCAGCCAGTTGTGCCTGCGTCATCGTCTGAACATGATGGCTGAGAAGGTCAACTTAAAGGACGGGCCCTGGAACGGTCGGTGACAAAGATGATGGGACGGAAGGGTTCTCCTTTTGATTTGTAAAAAGGTATGAGGCACTCCACAGTGTGTCTGTCTGTCCACGTTGTTGGCAAAGATTCTTCGGCTGGCCTGTCAACCCTTCATCGTCATCCTCTCGCATCCTTAGCCACATGAATACGATCATTTAGGCGTATGGAGTAGCTTTATTGCTCTGCCCTACGACCCAGTTCCTGAACCATTTGCCCAACTATCCTGCAGCTCGCACCTGGCTCCCACTGACGCTATACTGCGCCAACAGGGATAATCAGGAATTGGCCCCGGATCAAGCAGGCCGATCACCTCCTAGGCCCTAGCCGCCCCTTGCTTCTATTCGTCCTTCGCTCGGCACGTTGTACGTCACTCGGCGCAGGCCTGTTGCGAACTGGCAGCGCCTGTTCACCACCGCAGCGACGGTGATTGTATATCTGCTCGATCCTCGCCTGGTGGGATCGTGAAAGCTTGGTCTGCTGGATCATGATTTGTCTCGACGCTCTGGTATAAATCACAGCGCATTGTTGCCAATCGAAGCCTTCGGTTGGTTCTCACGAACATACATCAGTTCCATTTAAATTCCGTCGAGAATCCCCCAAAGAAAACCCGCAAACCAACCATGAGGCCGGTACCACCGAGAGAGAAGAATTGTCGCCCCTCGACATCGGGTCGACAGCTGGTCTTCGCGCTAGCACTGGCTGCGCAGCTATCATGCACCAGCGCCATCGTCTTCCCAAGCACCCATGCGAATTACAAGACCGATTATCTCTCACTGAACAAGCGGTATAATCCCGCAAGACGAGGACCACCAGAGGACTGGAACGGGAGAGTTCCCTTGAAAATCACCAATAGCTGCGGTGATACCATCTGGCCCGGCATCACGACCCAGCATGGTGTTGGACCCGGAACCGGAGGCTTCGAGCTCGCAGCGGGTGACAGCCGAGAACTGTGGGTCGGACCGACATGGCAAGGCCGAGCCTGGGGGAGAACCAACTGCACCGTCAGTGGGGAGTCGGCCGGTTGCGCGACGGGTGACTGCTTCGGAAAACTCGACTGCGAATTCAGTGTAAGTCACGCCGCCATGTGATGGTTGGGGAAATTCTGACAGTTGCAGGGCGCCGTTCCTTCAACCCTGGCCGAGTTCAACCTGGCCGGAGGGGTCTCCGGGAGACAGACCTTCTACGACATTTCACTTGTCGACGGCTACAACCTCCCGGTTGGCATCAACTACGTCCCTGCCAAAAACACCACGTTTATCCCGCCCAACCTTACCAACTGTGCGTGTATCGCGACAGCCGGCTTCATGGCCCAGCGCGCTGCGAGCGGCTCCGTGTACACGAACACCACGTTCCCGGTCCCCTGGGAATCGTATGAGTCCAATGACAGCGTCCGCGACTGGTGCCCGTGGCCGCTCCTCTCCAACCCACCCGACAAGCCCGGCAACGGCATCTACCCGTACCCAGACGACAATATCAGGCGGCCCGACTTCAGCCCGTGCAAAAGTCAGTGTGCAGCCACCAACTCGGACCGCGACTGTTGCGTCGGCAAGTGGCACGATCCCAACAAGTGCAAGCCCGGGGACTACTCCAAGCACGCCAAGGCTATGTGTCCTGACGCCTACAGCTTCGCCTTTGACGACGACACGTCAACCTTTATCGTTCCGTCGGGCGGCGGCTGGGAGGTTGTGTTCTGCCCTGCCGGAAGAAGCACCAACATCCTCCGCACCATGGGCCCGCAGCTATTCGAGCTCGCGAGCGCCGGATTCCTGAGACAAGAGAGCCTGGAGCTGGTTAAGAACCAGTCCTGGATAGAGTCGCAGAGTAAAGAGAACGCTGCTCCAGGCTTGGGTGCGTCTGCGTGGGGCTTGATCGCGACGACTGTGACTGCGACGGCCTTCTTGGTCTGTTGGTAAACCAGCTCTTCGACCTGTTGGCCTTTTTCCCTTCGAGATGACACGCGGCTGGGCCGGATCCCAAGCAGCAAGTCGTGTCACCCGTTTACTACTTGGATTTTCGGCGTTGGGATACCCTAGAACGATTCACGAGGCAATGGATGCGGAGATGAACCAGGGAGGTCGGGAGTGAAATGGCCATACGGCACCCACATAGACTTGGCCTTTTCTTTCTATACCTATGACGAATACATCCCCCTTCTGTGGAAGTATTACACTCAAGTTTACCACTCGTCATCCATGGAGCACTTTGTCGTGATACATGACATGTGAAGGTCGTCAGTTGAGCACAAGCTTTTCGGGTCCGAGATCCGGCATGGCGGTACAACGTCCGCCTCGTCCCGCGTTCTAGAACAGATCTGCTAGCACGGGGGACGGGGATCAGACATTTTGCGTACACATGCACAAGATGCGCTCTGCTCCCTGTCGAAGCGATGCCATTGAGGTGGAATGCCGTGAATTGCTCTCTTTTTCTTTTGTTTTGCAAATGAACGAAGTGAACAAACGAACGTCCACTTGCGTCTAAGCCAATTGCCAGCCGCCGCCCTGTTCTCTCGGGTAAAGGAGAGGAAAACACCTGAGACCCCGTTGAATTCTATGCATCTGGCTTTTATTGGTTTCCTCTGTTCCTTTCTCTGCCCTCGGTTGCGCAAAGACTTGATCGGCAAATGCGACAGCAACTCCTCCCGATGGCGTGTGTGTAGTCTAACGAGTTCCCTTCCCCACCAGAAACATGGAGTTTGTATGTTCACGCCAGTCGCAGAAAAAGACAGGTTGTGTGCCTACAGCCAGCACATGCCTCGGCCTACATCCTGCGCCCGCCAACCAACAGAAGAATCAACCCTTTCTGGCAGCCCTCTCCTTCCTTCTCCGCTCCCACTCGGCCCTCTCTTCGTCATCGCTGCCGCTGAACTCGGCGTCATCGTCGCTGTCGCTGTCGGCGGCAGCAAGTGGCGGTGGCGGTTGGTTGGGCACGGGCGGAGCCTTTGACTTGGGCGGGGGCGCGTCGACGTTGATGAAGTCGCCGGCATTGAGGGCGGCGTACTCGTGCTTCTGGATAAGGTCGCGGAGAGCCGAGTTGCGGGGGTCGACGAGCTGGATGGCGGTTAGGCCGCCCTTGTTCTTGACGCGCGGGTTGGAGCCGGCCTCGAGCATCATGTCGACGAGGGCGTTGCCGAACTCACGCTGGGCGGGGGGTTCCGAGTTGATCCAGCGGATGGCGGTGTGCAGCGGGGTGTCGCCCTCGAGGCGATTGACGGGGTCGCATTCGAAGTTTGGTTGGTCGAGAAGGAGGTCGATGATTTCGTCTGGGATTCTTTGGGTTAGTACAAGAGCGTTGCTTCATGGATAGGAAAGAGGTTGAGGGCGGATCCGTAGGAGCCATGCGAGCGACGAGGGGTGACGTACAGTTTCCTCTAGAGGCGGCTTCGTGATATAGGTGGTTGCCCATGACGGTGGTGGTTTCGTTCAAAATACGCGAGAGCTCGTTCTCGTCCTTGATATCGCCAATGACTTCGTTAAACAGGTCGGTGTTGTTTCGTCGGCAGGCCTCAATGAGAAGCTCCTTGGCGGATGCGCCCTTTTGGTTGGCAGTCAGTACAGTTTCTCCTGGGCCAGTCCATCTTTCCCGCGCGACCAACATACCTCGTGTTCCTCGTGGTCGCCCGCCATTGTCTTTCTGGTCGTTCGCTAGCAACTTCTGAGGGCCGAAGTTGGGTTTGGGAAACCGGTGATGTGAGTGTTTCGAAATGGTGGCTCCGTGCTGGCCGGGCTTAATGGGGGAGGGTCGTTGGAGGTGGTGGGGGAGGTGGTGCGTTCGTTTGTCGGTGTAGTCGGAGGGGTCAACGTCGCTGGAAGGCCAGGTGCCTTACCTACGTAATGTGTAGAGGGCGTGCGTGTGTCTCGTGTAAAGTGACAGTTGAGAAACACAAACGCTTTGGGCACGCACGGCAGCGTGTCGAGGTTCGTCTCAGCAGAGACACGAGGCACGAGGCAAAAGACGACGCGGCCCAAGAAAGGTAGCAAGGACAGATCGTTGGGTTGGTGGTCTTGGTTCAAGAAAGAGGATGCGGGCACGTCAACTTGGGAGTAATACACCGGGCAGAGGAAAGAAGGAGGGGGACACCCAGCAGCAGGTGCTCTGAGGAGGCGGCAGTGAATTACGAAGATCGACCGACCCCTGATCTAGAGGGGTTTCTTGGGCGATTCAGTGGGTGCGATACGTAGCTCTCCGCCTATCTGCCGCCGTAGTGCTTACCTAGCTGCCTCTGTGACAGCTGTGAGGGGCTATAGAAGGACAAAGAGCGCTGTTACGGCGGTAGATTGCCCCGCGAGTGGGCGCTGACACGCTAACGACGGGAAGGGCAAGGCGTCGTCTGGCCCGATGATTCCAACATGCCTGCGGAGATACTGTTGGAGCGACGTTCCGACAGCATGTCATTCCCGGTCTATCCCGGTTTTCTTCCATCGTGCTTGTACATAGTACTGCTGGGTTCCCAGTTGGCCTGTCGGTGAGTCTTGACCGAGAGAGAACCCACCACACTTTCAAGGTGAGGTGGGGGAAAGGTGGGGGAAAGAGCTTCGTCCCCCACCGTCGCATCCGGGCCCGCTGAATTTTCTATGGTCATCACCATCCAGTCACCGAAACTTGCACCCGCCTGCGCCGACACATAGCCAGCAGTGCTCACGACCTCACGCCCAGGCTTGTACCCAGTTTTACTATCCGAAAGACCAAGTTTCCGGCAAAATGTTGCTCTGTAAGTTCCCAAGCCCTCATAAACCTGCGCAACAGCTGACGAGCTCGTCGCAGTCTGCCCCAACTGCGCCAACATCCTCACAGTCTCCGCCTACGCCGGCGTCCGCAACCGCCTCGAGTGCCGAACCTGCCCTTACGAGCATGCCATCACCGAAGCCATCTACTCGCGCCGCGAGTTCCAGCGCAAGGAGCGCGAGGACGTCTTTGGCGGCCCTGGCGAGTGGGACAACGCCGACAAGGCCCGCGCCCAGTGCCCCAAGGACGGCTGCAATGGCGAGGAGGCTGCCTTCTTCCAGGTGCAGATTCGCTCTGCCGATGAGCCTATGACTACGTTCTACAAGGTATGTAGAGCACGAGCGAGTTACATGAGCAGTAACGTGGCTGACCATCGCTGTGCAGTGCATGACTTGCGGAAATAGATGGAGAGAAAACTGAGGGGCTGCGTTGGTATTTTCACGACTGGCATGGCGAGGCGTTGGGGCTTGGTTTGATTTGGCATGCGCGACTACAGTTGTTGAGCGTTTAGAAGGAGCTTGCTGGTGGTCTTGTGCCACTGCTCTAGACTACCTAGTATATATCCTTGGTCGGATGATTCTCAGTGCGCCTCGGCGCTTGAGCCATGGCTCGTTTCGTAACTTCGTGATGGCCCCTCCCATCCAGTGCTGACTTACGCACCGTTGAGGAAACCGTGGCCCCATGTTCTGCTCTTTCTTGCCTGCTTCGCTAACTCGCCAATGCAAACCCCCTCCAGTTTTCGGGTATATATAGAAGGGTGCGCGCCTTGGTTGCCTGTATCGTATCCACTCACGCGTCGCTCCGGTGCCATTCTACCGCCGCCCGCATACCATCGTCGATTAAGCGCTGTACCAGGTCCGGGCTGATGATGTCTTGCCGAAACTGCTCCTGCTGCAAGAGCTCGAGATGCTTGAGCGTCGGGCCAGGGTACATTAGGTACTTGAGATACGGCGGTCGCGACCAGTATTGCAGGTAATTGAGATATGCGACAAACTCGGGGCGCGAGAGAAGCTTTTGCGTGGCGAGGTGGTTGAGGTATAGCGGGTTCGCGAGGGATTGGACAAACTGTCGCGTACATAATCTCTCAGCGTTAATTCTCCAGCATAAGCGGCTGCAGAGACTTGCCTCGAGTTCAATTTCGAACCGCGTAAAGCCGCCGTATACGGGCTCGTCGTCTGATGGCGGCGCCGGGGGCTGCGAGGATGTTTCTTGGGGTTGCGCCATGGTCGCGGCCGTGAATGACTTGCTTGTCACGAAATGAATTGCACTTGGGTTGGCGTTGACAGTTGGAGTGACGGGAAGAATTAGTGGTAGTCGGGGTTCGGCGCTAGCGCTCGCCGACATTGGACCGCCCGGGGCCCATGTTTACGGCCGCAAATCTGACGTATCGAACATTTGCGCAGTCAATTGGAGAGTTGTGATTATCACGGCTTCATCATAGTCGTATACAATGTATACTGTAATAGTCAAGATTGCTTCCTCTTAGCGGATGTTTGCTTGAATGGTGGCCGCGTCAGCTTCCCCACGTACACAAGATTCCCTGCAATGCTCTCGTGTAGAGAATCTACATCTAGCTTCTTGCGCTTTTGAGATTCCTTATTGATACCCATTCTTGCCCTTAACAAGGTCCTCGCGGCCTGGGCATTCACCAAACTTGTCTTTAACTTTTGAAGCCCAAGCCTTAAAGCACTGGATGAGACTGCGAGGAATATGCTTATTCGAGTAAAGATTGTGATATCGTTGCACTGACACGATGTTCGAGGAAGACGGCAAAGTTAACATGGGGTTGGGACTCGAGAAAATCTGGCTTAGAAAACCATCGATAGGTGTCACAATTTGTTCGAGAATGGTTATTCGAGAACAGCTCACAGGTGTACTTGAGCATTCTCATTGGCTTATACGACAGAACCACCTGTTGCAGCTGGGTTGCCAGGGAAATAAAACGAGACCTGAAACCTCTGTCCCGAATCCAGGGGTGGCAGGGACACAGTCCCGAGATAATTCGTTATAAAAAAAACGCGCAGCCGACTTTTATGTTTATTGAAACCGGATTCTTAGATATGAGGGTGACACTAGGCTTGAAAAGGGCAAGAATGCGTGGAAAGCTTCTGACTACTAGTCGAGGGCTATCAAATTGTTTTGACGAGTTACAAAAGTAAAGTCTTAGTACTAGTATATAACAGAAGCTATCTTAATTCCCGAGGATATGCTGGTATGAGTTTCGAAATGGGTGATATTTTGGCGGGCAACTATCTAATGTGTTCTCAATGTATTGAAGTGCAAAGCCGAAAGAGAACTATGAGAAACATGCAAGATCTTGAGCAACAACCTGGGACGAATTCGGCAATTGATACTTCTAGTATACAGAAGGTCGACCTGTAGTAGTGGTATGTCTCGGTAGTCCAATTTGTGTAACTGAAACTGTTCAGTCTGTGGCTTGCTTACACCGACACCTTAAGACATACGTTGTTTTTCTGGTAAGCATTTCCAATCCCTGGCGAACATTATCTTTTACACCCCCCTAACAATATCTGGGGCCGAGGAGGTTTATGAGAACTTCATTGAGAATGTTCCTTCAATGCGCTCTCGAATATGGCGCTTCGCCTCCATTCGAGCATATTCCATGTGCTTATGTTGTGGGTGTAAATGCCGTGCCAGTGCAGGATGCTCGATGCGTAAGATCTGCTCTAAAATACAAAATAGTGGCCGTTTGGCCATAGAAATACGGAAACGTGATACTTCTGTCGTGTTTCCGTCTAGGAGCGATAAGCCAATGTTGACGAGTGATGCAGGCAGCCTCCATGCGTCTTGTATTTGAGCTGCAGCGAGAGGCAATTTTATTGGGATAGACAGTCCAAACCTTTCACCATTTCTCGTCGTATATGTCACTATCCACTATGCCACTCGAAACCCCGGTAATTTAGAAGCTCGACGTGTTGCCATCGCTTCTGTGAGCCGCTTTGGCGTCAATAACGTCATGTGCCAGATGGGGTATGTTACAACATTACCGCATATTCTGCGCGCAAGATAAATGACAAATGTGATATACTGAACATTCGTCTACGCTGGCAATACTCACGAGCATACATGTCTCAGGTGCTGGCTGTTAATTTCGCCGACCACGCTTTTCATCATGCTCTGTGTGTAAATGAAGCGGTTACCTCTCTTTGCGAACGCTATGTTACAAACTGATGGGACCCAACAGAAGCTCAACTTAACTCTGAAGAGATACTAAGACGTATGGTAACCATTCACGAGGAAACCCAGATAATGAAAAGCGGCAGACATTGGTTGAGGCGTAAGTGGAATCCAACCGCATGTGCTGTGTCTTTGGATTTGGGGCAGAGCTGATTCACCCGAAGAGCATTTGGAACCAATGCGAAAACCACAAAATATTGACACAATGAAATTAAAGTACCTCCTGGGATCTTTTCAACATAACGAAAAAGATCGACGCACATGTTGTTGCATTTGAGTCGATTGGCTGACAGGCAGGGTTGATGCCGAGGCTGACACTGAAGACGGAAGAGAAGCATGTGAGTTTTCACTTTTGAAAGAAAAAAAATGAAATACAACGCAAGATTGTATCCCCCAAGCTGGATTAGCTATCGTCGATGTCGTCCGAACGCAAGTGGTCGATGTCGGTGCTAGCCCCGACCAAGCAAATGCTAACGGTGCCGAGCTCGGTGTGCGCTGACGCACACCTCGAGCGAGCCCCACTAAATAAGGCCTCACCCCACTAAAACGCTGACCAGGATCTGCGTCGGCGCTAACGCACCTGCCTTCCATCCCATCATCACCAACTCTCGTCTTTTTTTTCCCTTCTCTGACAAGCTCTCAGCCAAACCGCGAAAATGGCAACCAAACGGTCCCACGACGCCTCGGACGGCGAAGAACCAGCACAACCGCCAACCAAGCGCAACAAGAAGCCGGGCCAAAAATCTCGCGACCACCAAAACGCGCACATCGACCCGACATGGGGCCAGAAATACGTCTTCTCGACGTCGGAGAGCGCGACGACGGTGCCGGTTGACACAGAGCTTGATTTTGAGGATGACGCCGACGCGATGGCGTACTTGCGATCGGTGAGGTAAGACGAAAAGTCCCTTCTCCACGCACCTTCTTCGCGTTTTCCCGTTCGCCAATGCTGAACTTTGGTTTCTGGTGGTGTTTAGTCTTCCCCGACGCTGATGGTGAGTGTCTAGGACCCAGGCAAACGGTATACCGCACCTCCTCGTCGCGCCTAGGGTGCCGATAGGACCGCAGTTGCCCAAGGAGCTCCGACAGAACGAGAACGAGGAAGACGAGGAGGGCGAGGTAGAAGACGGCGAAGAGCGGGGGCACAAGCACGACGACCTGTACAATTCCGGCCAGGGTGATTTCCGCGGCTACTACCACGATGGCGCATATACCGCCCGCCCGGAAACATGGGATGCTGATAACCCCAAGGGCTACTTTGACAACGACGAAGAACCGGCTGACCCCGAATACCCCGAAATCGACCCGGAAGTCGCACTGCACGAAGCCTACTACCACTCGATCCTCACCCGCTTCATTACCCTCCGCGGTCTACTGCACGCCACACCTCCCGCCGATGTCGTCGCCGCCCTGCCACGCACACATGGCTCCTTCGTCGGCGCCCTCGGCGCGCGATCTTCCACCCACGCCGTGTGGTCCCAGCGCCTGCTCGTCTCAGACCCGGCGCCGGCGCAAGTCGCTTCGATGACCAAGGACGGCGTGCTGCGCGTCGTGCGCGTGCTCCTCGGCGGCAAGTTCCTTCGTAGGGGCGAGGACGTCAACGAGCGCACGAGCCGTTGGTTGTGGGCGCTGCTCGCGCGGCTGCCCGACCGGGGCGAACTCAACCACGCGGAAATTGGGTGGGTGCGGGATCTGGGACGCCGCGCGGTGCTGATGATGCAGAGTCTCGCGCACATGGCGGCGCTGAGGGATGCGCTGGAGGGGGAGGGGATGGACCTTGGCGTGCATGATGCCGTGGACGACAGTTCCGATGACGAGGACGTTCTCGGGGAGATGGAGGTTGATGAGAGGGATGGGGAGGCGCAGGACACGTCCAAGAAGGATGAGAAATCGACCGAGGAGGGTGAAAGCCCAGCAGATGAGATTGAGAAGCCAGGCCACGGGGTCGAGGACGACCAGGCTGAAGACGGGGAGGTTGACGAGCAGCAGTCCGAACCGATGGACGTTTCCGAGGACGAGGGCGAGATTGCCGAGGAAGCGCCCGTGGAGACGCTGGAAGAGGCGAAAGCTCGTCTCCTGGCGCAAGTTGATACGGCGGCTGCGGAGGAGACGGCTAGAGCCGAGGAGGAGTCTGTTCGGATGCGTGCGCGCATCAACATGCGGGCGACGCTCAACATGATTCTGACGGTTGCCGGCGAGTATTACGGGCAACGCGATTTGCTCGAGTTCCGCGACCCCTTTCCGGGCATGTAGGCCAGTGTGCAATTCTTGTATAAGGGTACAATTTCTGGCTCAGGAGCCCCAAAGCACCATGCTAGCATGTGTATGATATCGATACAGGAACACGGGTGGAAGACAAACCTCCTTCTAACAGAGGCACAATACAAATCCACCGGTGAACTATTCACTCCGTCCCTTCTGTTTCTACAACACTCGAAATGTCCTCGAAGCAGCTCTTGCCGAGTACCAATTGCTCTCACCACCAAAAAAAAAACATCTTCCAAGCAAAACTCTACTACGCCGGTATTCGCAAGTATCAAGCAAATGCAAAGTCCTGAAAAGAACTGAAGAACAGACTTGTTCTCTAAGCATCGCTCATGTCGGTGTCAGGCGCGACCAAAAAGTCAGCATCCTCAAAGTCGTCCGCGACGACATTTTCCTGCTCCATCTTGAGCTTCAAGAACCTGCTTTTCCTCGGCACGGCCAGCGGTCTCGAATTCGCAAAGCCGGATGGCGCCGGGCTTCGCGGGCTAACCTCTCCTTCTAACCACGCCGAGCGGTCTGTCCACATGCGTGTCGCTTCGTTGTTCGCACCTTCCTCGTCAGCATCGTAGAAGCGCTTGCGGCTGGGTGTGTCGCTGGAGGTGCTCTCGACGCTCTCAACACTCTCCTGCGACGAGCTGAGACCGGGTATGTCATCTAAGCCGGGAATGTCACGCTCGTAGTCCTCGTCGTCGCTGCTACCAACGGGTTGCGCGGAGAGCCCACCAATCTTGTTGATGCCGCAAAAGGGCATGAGTTCTCGTTGCGAGGAGGCGGCCGTGCTGCGCTTCTTGGTCGAAGCGGTTGGCCGGGAGACGGTGGATTGGTCGGACCACAGCTTGAAGCTGCTGTAGGTGCCCGTCTTGTAGCCCTCTGGTACGGACTTGCGGACACGCATGCCGACGGAGAGGAGGTTGGACTGGACCTCCGTAGGGAGCTTCTCTGCGGCATTCGGTGTCGTCGTCGGTGGGGATGCGGGAGCTGGGCCGGATCGTGGAGCGAAGAAGGAGGTGATTTGGCGCTGGGAGGGGTCGGCTGCCGCGCCAGCAAAGGGGCGTTTGGTCCGCGGGGCTGACATTGTGCAGCGGATCGGAAGGCTGACACACCAAGCCACGGTTGGGAAGATGCAATTAAGCTGGTGATAGCTCGCTGGTGAGGGTTGGAGAATATGGTTTGGTTGGGGAGTTTGGAGATTATGGTCCAAGCGTTGGTTGAAAGATCGTGAGATGCCGGTTGGTAGTGATTGTGGTAGAGTGGAGAGTGGTCTGGGAGTCGTCTGAGCCGGAGAAAAGAACCGTCACCGTAGAAACAATCGCAAGCGAGCCCAAGACAATGACGCGGGATGATGAAGAGGGGAAAAATGTGAGGTAAGAAGAGACGGACGAGAGACCGTAGAAGGAAGGGAGGCTGGGGTCGTGTGGGAAATTAGTCTTGGTAGGGACAATGACGGACGGGTGTGGGGTGGTTGAAGGTGGTCACTCGCCAACGCCCACTAGGTGCTGAAGCAGGGCAGGAGCCAGCTGACGATCCGGCGATAGCGGCGAAGTCGCGTCCAGGCGTGTTTTTTCGCGAGACCGGCGCGGCAGTGGGCCACTTTAGCACGCGGATGGTGATAGTGGAGACGGAGTTGCCCTGAAACTGATGAATTATTGGCCTGCTGATGATTGGTACCGGCGACATTGGACACTGGACTGCGCTGGGTGTACGGATACGGATACACGATATGCAAAGGTAAGGTACTTCAGTTGCCGCGCTCAAGTTGCCTCACCGATGAAATGAGCATGTAAATTTGGACTGGACCATCGTTAGCATCGCATCCGTCCCAATATCCCATCATGAACCCGGGAATCTTAGCCTCGCTAGCAAGCTGACGACGAAGCATTGACCTGGTACTGTATCATACTGTTTGTGAGAAGCAGGATGACGCCACCCAGCCGATCCACGGTCAGAACAGTGTTGGTTTGCAAGGATCATTCAACCAGGGCGACTCACTGCAAATGCAGAGCAACACGGAGTTGACATGAAGGCATGAGGGAAAGTTGCGGCTGTGTAACATTCCCCAGTACCAGCACTGGTGGTTTGGCTGTTATCTTCATAGCGGTGCAGCTGGCGGCAGTCTACTAGAGACATCAGATGGGCAAGCCAAGGGAGATGAGGCCAAATGGTAGTCAGCCAATCACCAATGTGGCTGGCGCCTGGCTGACAGCTCCAAGAGTGGTCCATTTTGCATATAGTGGCGGCAGCACAACGTTCCCGTCCTAGTCCGCTCCCTTGATATGGACAGAGGTCCGCTCGTAGGCTTCTTATGTCGAGGATGTTACGGGATCGTAGTGCAGCGCAACAAACCACGATGGAAAACAAAAGCTCGAGCAGTTGTTCGTCGGGCTGCTCCGTCGGCATGTCCACCAGCCAGAAGGAGGTGAGCCAACGTGGACCATGAGTGTGGGCGGTGGGCCGCTGGGTATTGCGGATCTCTCAAGGTGCGCACACTCGCAAGCACGTCACCTTCAGAGGCATGGATCATGGATAGTCACAGTTTTCAGAAAGAATGGCGACTGGTTATGTGAAAAACATTGAATTTCGCAAAGCAGTGCTAGTAATACCCAACTCATTGCAAACGTATATGAAGCAACCCTCAATCAGTGGATCCCACGTCCTCGCGGCGGGCTCGTCGTCATCGTGAAAACACCCCAGACGCTTGTGTGACAGCCATTTCCAGTTGCCGGCCGCAACGCAGAAGAGACACGAACTCCGAAAACCAGTGTCAAAGACGGCACATTGTAGGACGAGACAGGAAGCAAGATTCAACTTGGGACAGAGATGCAAATAGAGAAATGCAGTCGATTTGAATGCAAGGATATCCGGAGACCCCAAACGCCCCTGTGTTTTTGTTTTGGTCAAAAAAGAGATTTTTGGATGTTCCATCTTCTATCCGCAAAGGTGTCTGATTATGTTCTGTTCGGAGACAGCAGACTCTAAGAGCCTGTGCCAGGGTTGTCTATACCGCCCATTTGCCCAGGTCGCTTGCTTTTGCAGATTCCGAGATGTCCCACCACGTTGATGAACCGTCCAAGTCGTTAAAGATAAACACCCAAGGGCCCCTTTTTGTTGATTCAGAAAAAAGCTGTCCGCATAGACAGCTTACTTTCTGCGGAAAGAGCAGCCCTCGGTGAGTCTCGCCTTACCACCGGTAGGCTGGCAGAGGACGGTGGTGCAGCCCTGGCAGATGACGACGGTCTGGGCGTGGGAGAAGACGGTGGTGATGGTGAAGCAGCCGGGGCACTTGACGTCCATGAAGAAGGAACGGGGAGCGGGCACAAGGGTCTGTCGTGAGGTGTGAGCATGCAGCTTCCGCAGCGACAGATGAGGGGTTCGCGACGTCGCGAACGTACCTTGAGCTTGTGCTTGCGGGCCTCGGCGGCCGGGGAGGGGTTGAGGAGATCAACGGCGAGAACCTGAGGGAGAAGCCATCAGCATGATGGTTCCATGTATAAAAAGATCGCGTGCGCGTGACCGTCGGATGTATCGTCGAATGAAATGTGCCGATCGGGTTTCCATCAAAATTCCCAGCCGTACCATCTTTTCCTCCTCTTCAAAATTTCCCCCACATCGCGTCATGCCCAAAAATCGTAGTTTCCTCCTCTCGGTTTCATCGGTCGTCGTTCGTCGGATAAAGCGACTTCACACGCGTGTCGCCACGAAGAAAGCAGTGGTGGGCTCTTACCATCTTGACTGATTTGATCGGTAGTTGATGATCGGTTTATCGGTGCGAGTGCGGTCGGTCTTGGACGGAATCTGATGGTGTTGAGAAGCAGATTTGGCACTCGCAGAGATTGGGCGGTGATGGGGGTGGGAGTGAAAAGTTCGCTGCAGTGGATGTGAGCGTCAGTCAAAATCACTCCGCTCCTCGCCTCCAATCGCCAAAAAGTTTGGCGCTAGTGGTGTTTCGGCCTAGCCCCGTAGGGTTCGCTTGCCCCGGCACGTGATGAGGGTCCTTTGCGTGTGGTGATTGGCTGTGCGGACCTCCTTCTCCTCCAAACCTTACCTAAGGCAGGAGCATGTAGACTCGGTACAGGCGCGGGGTTGCCTGTACCCGCGGTGCCCTGTGCTCTGAGCGGCGTGCCGTATTGACGCTGCCTTCTGACTTCCGAGAGCCTAATGCTTCCATGCCATTCCTTGACAGCTGCCTTGGGTATCCGGACATGTGTGCTACGACAACTGACGCCTAACATCCCAGTCTCTCAACCTGCTCTGGGTGCGCATCTTCTTCCTAGTTACTTCTCTCTCTCTCTCCACACAAACCGGTCTACCTGGTTCCTTCGTCTTAGCAGTTCAATCGCATCGCGCATACGTCACCCTTCAATATGGCTGCACCAACAGAGCAGAGAATCGCAGTACCTATCGATGATCCCAACGCAGATACCGAGTGGTACGTTACTCCGTGATCGTTGCGCCACGACGAATCCTGACGCATGCTGCCAGGAACGACATTCTGCGTAAACATGGCGTCATCCCCGAGAAGCCCCCAAGCCCGACGCCCATGATCGAAGAGGCCATCCTCGAGGGCCGCCGGTTAGCGCACGAGAACAGACTCGAGGGCAAGGATCTCGATGAGCTTGACGAGCTGGAAGACGATGAAGACGAAGCATTTTTGGAGCAATACCGTCAGCGCCGGATGCAGGAGCTGAATGCGCTCACAAAAAAGGCACTGCACGGCACTGTTTACCCTCTCTCGAAGCCCGAATACTCGCGCGAAGTAACGGAAGCGTCAAACAACGGTCCTGTCTTTGTCAACTTGACTTCCTCTTTGGGAACCAACGTCGAGTCGCGGATTTTGTCAGAGCTTTGGAGGCAAGCTGCCAGTGAATACGGCGACATTAAGTTCTGCGAGATGCGCGCGGACAAGGCTATCGAGAACTATCCCGAGCGCAACTGCCCAACAATTCTTGTCTACAAGAACGGAGACATTGTCAAGCAGATCGTCACCTTGGTACAACACGGGGGCGTCAAAATTAATATGCTGCAGATTGACAACCTCTTGGTTGAGGTTGGCGCGGTCAAGGATTCAGACATGCGCGTTGTCAAGCGCCGCAGACAGGCTGAGGACGAAGAAGAGGAGAGGGCTATGGGCAAGGGCATCAGGCAAGGGACCGTCTCCAAGTCAAAGGGTGACAGCGACGATGATGACTGGGACTGAAGAGATGGGATTCGTCACCAAAATACGTCTCTTCGACGTGGAAGCGGACCAAAGCGCAGAGAGATCCTCGAAGCGTCGTTTCCCCGCCACATACTCGAGACAACCGAGGGAACTACGCTGGGTTGAGATCCGCCTAACGGACCCAAAGCTCATGAGCAACTCTGGCGGCTGTCAAGCACGTTGCAACAGCAGTGCGGGGCACAGCCGAGTTGACTGGATCCAGCACTTGGTTCCAGACACACAATGCCAATTCGGCAATGGAAGTGCTTGCCACAAATGAAGAGATTCACTGGAGCGAAAAAAGAAATCGTGATGTCTCAAAACTGGTTGGGTTGCCTGCGTTACATGGTTGTGACCAACCACGGTCGGGGTCTGCTTCTGACATCACATGGGGATGCCGTGCATCCTGAGCTCTGCGTGCCGATGGGACCCTGATTCTGCAATCCCGTCTGGTTTATCTGCAGTGCAGGTCAACGGCATCGACGGAACTAGGACTGGACCACTGGACCACTGGACCATGCAATTGTGGGGTCCAGGGTGTTTCTCGATCCAATTGCGCTAGACTACCTTCGGATAGCTCCCGATGTCGAATGTTCCTTGTCAAGCTGGGACAAGAGCAGAAGCGGACGTGCTGATCACGTAAAAGCGAAAGACAACAATAATGAGGTAGAGGTGTAGCCCAGCCGAGCCTGCTTTGAGTAGGGGATAGGCTTCTTACACCTGCAAACCTTTGTCGCAGTCATGTCAGCATCGTTCGGCTATCGTCAAACCCGCTCGGAGCTTGGGTCGGAGATCGTGTGAGCGCAGTTCGGATACCACCGTAACCCCTGCGAGATACTCCTAACCCTGGCCGGACGCGCTTGGAATGCCCCACCTTTAGCAGCCGTGACGCGCCTTCTGCGTCCCACTTCTGCCGGTGGCTGCTCGTTGGTAGCTGCACTTGGTATAGATTCCCCTCGTCCACAACCTCCGACTTCTACCCATCCTCCCACCTACCTTAATCTCCGCAATGTCTGAGGAACCGACTTTGCCTCGTCTGCCGTCCATCTCCTGGAACGCTCAGACAGAGTCCTTCAGCAATAATCCTCGCAAGCGTCGCTACAACTTCAAGTCCTTCTCCACAGCGCCTCCCTCCTACTCCAACTCGAGCGACCCTGCTGTCTTTTCCTCCGACGATGACCCAGGGCTGGACAATTACAATGTCGAGGGGCGCCGGAAGAAGCGATATGTTGGCTCATGGTTCCAACAACAGCCTGCCGCCTCTTCTGACTCTGCGACTGGCGAGCCAAGGCCTGCCTTGCGGGGCAAGAGAACGCTGAAGCGCGACTTGGACAGTGGTGTTTGGATGGGCAGCGACAGCACTGACGGCGACGATAGTATTTTGATGCCGGAGCTCCCTACCCAGGCGAGGCTTCCGCAGCTGAACTATCAACCACCTATCAGGAGGCGCAATGTGGTCTCGGCCGAAGAGCTGGCGGCGCGAGAGAAGATCCAGCAGTGCGTTGACGCTGGAAAGGAGGAGATTGATCTTTCGTGAGTAGGGTGTGGAACTTTGATGCTGCGAATTCTAATTAATCATCATCTAGAAAGATGGACCTCAAGACCCTCTCCGAGGCTACCATCCGCCTCATGTCCGAGGTCTCGTGCATCCCAGTGGTGACCGAGGGTGTCGGCTTTGTGCAAGAGGACCCAGCCCTGCAGCTCTACCTTTGGGGGAACCCCCTACAGTGCATTCCGGGCGCAATATTTGAACTGGAAAACTTGGCCGTGCTGTCTCTGCGAAGTTGTCGCCTGCGCGAACTGCCACCAGCCATCAGCAACCTCAAAAGCCTGCAGACGTTGAACCTCGCCCAGAATCATTTGAGATCCCTCCCGGGTGAGCTGCTTGAACTCTTGGCTGCACCATCTAATCTTAAAGAGCTGTTTCTTCAAGGCAACCACTTCTTCCAGCCTTCGCGTCTCCCTCGTCTTGTCAGGCTAAATAACCTCGATGGGAAGGAGTCAGCCTTGGCTGAGGCGTGGGAAAAGGGGACAGACGGTGTCGCGGCGCGGTTCATCGCTCGCTCACCTATCCACTACCTCGACAGTTCTGGCTTCTCGCACTCGGATTTTCGTCTGGACCCCGAGGCCGTAATCATTCCCATCGAAAGAGCCGAAAGCGAGGACAACGCACCCCTCGTCACACCCGCATCCTCTGCACCATACCAGTCCAAGTCAGCAGGACGCAGTGCATCTGATGCGCAGGGCAGCCGTGTACCTAGCTTGATGGAGCTCGCCCTCCGCAGCGCGTACAATAGCTCCAGCCTTAACGAGCTGCCGGGCTTAATCCCAAAGTCGCTGGAACATTTGCGCCCTCTGCTGGAACGAGCGGCTGACCAGCGAGAGATTGGTGGTTACACGTGCGCCGCGTGCAAAAAGCCGTTCGTGGCGCCAACCACGCAGTGGGTGGAGTGGTGGCAGGTCTGTCTCGTGGAGAGCAGACAGCAAGACGATGACTATGTCCTCAAGGCAAGGCCCTGGAGTGACTTGGATGAGGAGAACGACGGGGCCGTACCGTTCCTGCGGAGAGGTTGCTCGTGGAAGTGTGGCCCCGCCGACATCAAAGAGGGGCAGTGGTCAGTTCGTGCGGGTGAAGAGAATGCCGCGTAACCTTGGCTCAGGTCATCGTGGCATGTCTATAGAGAAGAACAGACTGGCGCTCATGCAGCTTGATCATGGCGCGGAGTTAGGGGCATGTTGCTTTTACCAAATATCCGAGGCGTAGGCTGGCGTTGTTTGCTACGAAATTATTCAAGACCATCAGTTCTTAAATGAAGCTCGTTCCTGCACCCTGGCATATCGCGCCCTTGTTGTACCACTCGACGCCAGGCAGGATTTGCGACGCGACCCATTTTGCGGTCTGGGAATGCATGCTGCCATCTCCGATGGGCTTATCTGTTCTGTCTCTCCTCATTCGCTCGCCCAGTTCGAGCTTCGCCACGTCCTGCTGCAGGACTGTCGCGTCGTCTACGTCAATATCTGAGCCACCTGGGAACGACGTTCTTCCCTCGGCAAGAACCTGGAAGATGACGATTTGGTCTTGGAGGTACTCGTCACATGTTGAACCGCGCATTGCCACTTCGCGAACCAGCTCGCCAACCACGCGGTGCGAGATGACGGACGACAACACGTTCTCGCCCCTTTTGCCGTTCTTGCCATTGCCTTTTTTCGGTGGTGACATGAGCACGTCGCGTCCCCAACGGAGTCTGCCGCTGGCGGAGCGGGCCACAAGAAGGACGTAGATCCTGGCGGCGTGGCCCGAGTCCTCGACGAGTTCGAAACTGATCTCGGCACCGGGCAGGGCGGCGGTGATGTCCCGCGACAGGGTGTCCTGCAGTTCCGCGTGGAGATTCGACGGGACGATCATGGACACGTTGATGCGCTTCACCTCAAAGTCGGCCGGATCGTTGTACGTGGGAATACCGGGATTCAATAGTCGCAACGCTTCGCCGCGCTTAAGGGGGTGGATGGTGAGGCATATCGAGCCCCTGCCCTGCGACCCCAGACTCCATCCGCGCTTCTTGAGCCGCCTGTCGACGCGCACGCCGAAAACGTCCTGGAGGCGCGGGAGGAGGACCTGGTCGAGGTACTCGTAGCTGAGGCTGAAGGACACGTTGGTGCCGCCCGTGAGTTCCAGCTCGAAGGGCGTGGGCTCGGCTTCGGTGTCTGGGGCGTAGAGAAGGAAAGGCAGAATAGCCTGGAGGATGAGCAGGGTGCTGGCGGCGTCCGAGTCGGCGGCGATTCTGATGAATCGGGGTTTACCTTCGAGCGCCGTGGGTGGCGGGAGGCGTGGGCAGAATGTCAGGGTTGTACTTCCGACCTCGAGACCGTCGACGTCGGCGTCTGTGATTTCTGCGAGCCATCTGATGGCCGTGACGTGTTGCGCCTTCAGACCTGGACGGTCTGCTGCGTAAGCTGGGTTCTAAGGTCCCCCATCGAGGCGGAGTTTGTCTCGGTGAGACCACGGGGGGATGGGGGATTCTGCATACCGCCTCCTCTGGATCCTGATTTTGCTGGGCGGTTTCCGCGGACATTGGTGATACGCACTGGTTGGGACGTCACTGCTGCGAGTGCGATGGCCACGCGGACTAGTTGGCCTCCACCCTCACCGGTTCGTCCATCGATTTCGATGGGTTTGGCGGACTTCATAGCTTCCTGTTTTGTCGCCGACGGAGATTCGGTGAACTTTCGATCACGCCGAGGGTGTTGTGTATAAATATGTGAGACTGGGCGTTCAGTTTGTATACCGATTCCGGGCACACCGTGCTTACTTGGGTACGATGTAGATGGTTCCAGTCAGCACCGGGCTTTGCTGAGAAGATGAAATCAAATACAGTAAAGGGTCTCTGACTCGTCCATGATTCTAGAGGCCGTTCGAGGTTCATATAAGGCAGCAGTGGATGTAACTGATTCCCAGCCAATGTCGTGCGGCTCGTGTGCCTGGTTGTTTGACTGTTTGGCTGACTCACACGCCGACGAAACCTGGAACCTAACCTTTTTAGCTCTGCACGACCCTCAACGCTTATACGACTTCGTGCCAGTGAAGCGGCGGAGATCCGACTGAGAGTCGAATTCGAGAATGAATTTCGGTGCCTGGGAAAGGAATCGGCGGAGTTGGCTCTCACTCGCGGTCCTGCGCCACTAAAGATGCGTAGCAGGATCGTCAGTTGGTCATGCGACGTCTCCCAGGATTGCGCGGCCGAGCTGGCCACAAAGATGGTATTTGAAGGAAGCCCATCTCCGACTCTTCTGGGATTTGTCGCATTCCATCATTCCGGTCGCAAGAACGAACAAGTGTCGAGCGACCTGGACTGACTACGTACCTCGTTCCTTCTCTTTGTCACGTCGTTCAGACGATTTAAGTTTCACCCAGCCCCGTTTCCGCTTCGACAGTTTTTTATCTCAACGACACCGGATATTTCTACCTCCTTGCTCTGGTTTTCTTGCAGGTTCATTTTTCCAGTCAACTTTCTTCCTTTGCTCGTTTTCACATGATTTTGCCTCCACGGCGGTCATACTCCGGAAGGTGGTTCCACGCGTGGTCCCCTCGACCAATCAGCCATCAAGACAATTACCCCGTTCAGCGAGTGCAGCATATCACTGCGGGATCGCCGTCGCAATCGCAGTGCATCGAATGGTTCACTGATCTGCGCCCAGCCCAACTGCGCCCCCTAGCGATCGCGTCGTGATTTGACGCTGTCGCACTGCCGCACTGCCACAGGGCCACTGTGGACGTCGAAATCGTGGCGAGACTGGCCCAGCCGGGGCTGGCAACGACCCTTTATCGAGAAGGAGGCAAATACCGCCGTCGTCTCCGCTGGAGAGAGGCGAAGAAGAAGAGGCCTCTGATGAAGGCTTTGCATTGAAAAGGGGTTACGAGTTTCTGAAATCCATCATCCTGGATTATTGATTCGTCGATGAGCCAGAGACGTCTTTGCCATGCCTTGAGCCGAGGCCCATTCATTGGACTAGGCGGTTCTAACCTTGAACATGGCGTCTCCGACAACTGATATCGCTGGTGGCCATTTCGTTAAGATAAGACTCTTCGCCGGCCACGAGTTGGGTCAAGTTTCTTGCAGTTCCAAGGCGCCAACGACCAAATGCTTGTACAAGTCAGCACTGTCACTCAACAGTCAACACTCTCTGGGTGTATGATGCGTTCAACGGTTCAATTCAATGTTGCCAAACACCTGGGTTCTTCGTTACTCGACCCAGGAACAATAAGTACTGACAAAGAAACCAAGCACTGCAGACTCCGAGTCGCAGACTTCCGTCTAAACAATGTTCTATTCATACATTGTACGTCGTTTGTGTTCTCACTCCCTCTACTGCTTGGGTATCTTGTTGCTCTTGGGGGCTTGTTCTATCTCAGAGAAGTCCTCTGTCACCTCCTTCGAATCGTAACGCCATGCAAAAGTCGTATCAGCCAGTGGGCCTATTGTCGGAAAAGAGGGATGTGGAAATATGGCCGACTCAAGCACAGGACTGCGGCGCCTTGGTCAGTACAGAACTGAAAATAGAAAATCTCGTCAACAGGTCAACTAACGATGTTGTAGATTCCTATGTCTTCTCCATCGGCTACCTCGCAAGCTACCCTACTGATACCCAAACCCATTCTCTTCGAGAGAAAGGCCTGGGCCAGACGACCGCGCTGCGGGTTGGTATCCACTGCGGTATCCTAAACCTTGAACGGCACCGAATTCTTTGGAATAGCTTCTACGACGCCGTGGAGGTGGAGATGTTACCCCAGGATGCTCCTGTGCATAGATGGCCTGGGCATGGCGATTGAGACCGAACTCGTGTGCTCGACGAGGATCAATGTATTGACTTGAGAAAGTTAGGGCATTGCTTTGATCAAGTGGTCAAACATCTCACCCTGTACTGCCAGCTTCGGCATGCACCGAATCATAGTCGCGGGGGTCATATGCTTGCTCGCGAGAAGGCCGGTTGGGGTTGATGTCTTCCTTCTTGCTGCGGTGTTGACCACCATGTCCCGACGGCGATGACGATGGTTGCGTCTTCGAGTCACGTTTGCTAGCCCCATGTTTGGGCTTGCTACCGTCCTGGTAATATTTGTTGTTGTTTGTCATGATGGTTGTTGGTGTTTGACTTGCCGAAGGGAGGGAGTGCTTGTCGACCTTTCTGTTGGGTGTTTGTGTTTAAGAAGATGTTGGTTTGGGTTTCTCACTGGGGATGCATCTGAAGGTTCTTGAATGAACCTGTCAAAGTTGATATAGCCCTGGGAAACCCCTGCTGGGTTCGTCTTAGTGCGCAGTCGCGGCGGTGCAGCAGACTTGTTCCATTTCAAGTTGGCCAAGAACATGGGCGGCTGCCTGACAACACAGACCTAGCAGTATGCCACAGCTCGAGTACCGATGAAGAAGCTTTTGCAAGCAAGCTTGTCGTGTCTCGACCACCGTGGACCGTGGACTTTGTCTCTTTTAGGACGAAGAGTATATCATGGCCCCTTATTGAGTCACTCTAAGTACCGAGCGCAGGCAACAGCATCCAGAGCTGCCGATGAAGAGACGTTGACGATTCGACGGGGACGGTTCGCAGGGATGGTTCGCCAGCAGGTCTTGGACCCCAAGTGCTGTGGTAAGACGACACGCCATATTGGGCTAGATGGGACTGGAGTGCTTGGTCATCAGCAAGTACGCCCTCACGAGCCCCAAAAAACAGAAGGAGACACCGACACACACCGCTGAAGGGGTCAACACCGACTCGGATACGCCTGGGGCGGGGCTGAGCATCACTGCCACGACTTCGCAACAGCTTCATGAGAGGCGTCCACCTCTGGTGCAGAAGGCCATCGCTCAGCCACGGGACAACATGGCACTGGGGCTGGAGACGGGGGGTCTTGGCGAAAGAGCCCTCTGGGAAGCCCTGTGTTCAGCCCGTGGGAGCGGTGACGGCAGAACCGACAGCAGAAGGGAGGAGGGTGGCAAAAGGTTGACGATTCCTTCGAGGCGCGGTGGAAGAGCTGTGCTTCTATATGCCCAGACGATCAGCAACGAAGGGTACGGATTTCGTGGCCCGTGACGACTGCGAGCAGGCATATCGCGAGGCATTTTGCTGCAGAAATTCGTGTCCATTCCACCAGAGGGCAGGTCGCAATGGTTTCCAGACCAGCTCGTGTGGCAGAACAAATCTGGGGGTTGTGGTGCTGCGGGCGTTTCCCCCGCTGCCACCCCTCGTCTCCCAAGCCTTCCAACCCCTCAGTTGAGAGCCTACCCTTGGTTGGCACTGTCGCACATCAACAACTTCAATACCGGTATCAGAGTCGAGCTTGTCTCGGTATTTGACCCATTATCTTTCACTGCGAATTTTACTTCGGCAAAACGCTGCTGTAAAGTCGTTCATCGGATGCTAGCAGCTTGCCCTGACGTTCTCAAGTGTTCGACGGGCGAGGACATGCAATATGGACGAAGATATGCAGCCGCAGTGCTAGCCAATCTAAATGCCCGCTAGAAGTCGACGCCAGCGGCGGGTACCCATATGCCCGTATTACGAACAAGCAAGACTGCAAAAGCCGAGGCATGTTGCTATCTGCTTGAAGGTCCCGTGAGGAATACTGGGGTTGGTCGAAGTGGATAAAGTGGCTTTCCTGTCTGCGACCGGGCTACTCTATGACTGGGGTCTCTGCGCGTTAACGCGAGGAAGCAGCTGTCTGTCTGTACCCTACACTGCGGCGTGTATATTGATGCTCATGTTGGAGTAGCCGGGACCTCACTACGGCGAACAGAAAGTATGGATACTCGGTCAACACTTGATGATGCTGAACTTGCGGCAGCTTCGAAGATCTACCGAAAAATCATTGCGTCAAATGGGAAATGGGAAGACATTGCCGCGTCGTCACTGCGACGTGATGGGGGCTGCGTCCAACAGGCAGGCTGCGCATCGCGTCACACATATGCACCTACATCCACAAGGGGTTAAAGCATATTTCACCTCCTCTCAAGGGGTTCATCCCCCATTAGCATCAAGTCTAGAGCCCATGAGTCGGAGGGAACACACTGGGACGTTGAGCTTCTTCCTGGAAGACATGGCACAAATTCCGCATCTGCTCGTGTTCACCCAGCACAACGATATCGCTGAGCTGCGTACAGCTGTCAGAAGTGTGCGGGGCTCAGCCGTACAGTCCGGAGAGCCGGAAGAAGCAACTGTTGTCGGATGGCAACTTGTGATGCCGGATTGCCAGGGGAATGAATGTCTTCGGCTCCCAGGCATCGAGACCCGTTCTGGAGACCCCTCGCACACGCTGGTGTCTGGGCTACCAATGTGCTGAAGTTCTGCCCTCGGATCGAAAGAGAGAAGAGAAACTATTCAGGCAGAGATGTACCTATTCACAGCCAAACTTGAGGTCATCGCACCAGACCCTCCAATGGGCGGCCGTCTTAGCACGGCAACCCATACCAAATGGAAGGTGACGATCAGGCTGCAGCATGTCACGAGGCACATGGTCTCTCGCAGTACCTCATATCCTCAACTGATCAGCTGAAAGAAAGGCTGACGATTCACTGCGTCGTATGTCTCAAATGAGTTCAGCTATCGCGATTATCCCTCCCACTGTCAACCCCGCCCTTACTACGCCTGTCAGAAAATGTCAGCGCAAGTCACCACAGCAGGGAAGGCCGCATTGTCAAGGAGGTTATACGCAATCAGAACTGGCAAAGACAAAAGTACCTGCACTTCCTCACTACTACAACGCAACCCGGACTCGCTTCTGCGTCCTTGTCTTCAATAATCTCAACTTTGCGAAGAGTATTGAGTGTGCTATTTTGGCCTGGGCTTTTGTGTCCTCGAGTCGGGAGACTACGCACACCCAGCCTGCAGGTAGATTACTACAAAACGACAGGCACTACCTCAAACGCACGCGTTGCGGTGTTTGCATGTCCAGATTCAAAAGTCTACCCAGTCTAAAACGCTGTCAAACTAGCAACGACCGTAAAAATGCCAGAACAGTCGGTAATCAAAGGTCTAAAAGACAAGCGAGAAGCAATAGCCATAAAACAGCCAGGGGAATCGAAAAAAGAATGCATCTACTCAGAAGGCCTCCTATTTTCGAGAAGAAAATGGGTAGGAGGGGAAGCAAGCAAAAAGCAAACAAAAGGGAAGCTCCAAATCTAGCCCCAAAAAACATCCGACGCCAGCAACACCAATTCTAAGTTGTGTATGCATCTGTCCTCGAAACCATGACAGAGAACGACGAGAAAATGGAAGAAGACGCTGACAGAGAAGTGTCATCGCCTCTTCTTCTTGTCGTCTTTGCTCTTGTTCGACTTGGATGACCTGGACTTGTCCTTCTTCGAGCTACTCTCCAACGGACCGATGATGTCGTCCAATATCTTCCCCATGTTTCTCTTGCTTTCCTTCACACTTACTTGGCCTCGCTCTCTGTATCGACTCTGTTCAGCGGCAAAGGCCATCGTATCATTACTGAAAGAAGGGGAAGTGCTAGCGACATATGATGCTGTGTCTTGGTTGTATTCTTGGCCCCGGTATTCGTTTTCACTGCAAAAGGTTGTGAGACAGGTTTCAAGAAACGACCGCGTTGAACTCTCGGAACTGTTTACCTTCCGTTGTGAACTTGACGATCCGTCTCGACTGCAGGGGTCGGGTCTGAGCAGCTATACCACTGGTTGTCACTGGCAAGGTACGACCAGTATCCGTACTCGTCCTGGTAGTATTGAGTACCTGAGGCGTCCTGGTACTGTCTTGGAGCCATTCTTAAGCAAAGAGATGGGATTCGGCTGGAAAGAAAATAGGAGAGACAGCTCAGTTTCGAAAAAGGGGTTTGAAGATGGACTCGAGATGAGATACGCTGGTGATGGTGCTCGGCGACCAACCTTACAACAGTCTGATCCCTTTCCCATGGATGTTTATATAGCAGCAACTGACTCTCGTCGACCACAAAAAGCTTGGACCTACCCAAGACCAGCCGCGATAGCCCATTCTGGAAACACCAAGAGGAAACTTCGACGACAACGAATAGATTCAGCAGGGCCGCCTCGTCTAGCCTTGCATTCGCCAGTATCGTTTCGAAACAGAGCGCCAGCCCCAACGCCCCCTGTTCCCCATCGTCAGGGGTGCTGGCGACGAAGAGCGTGTGCGCCAGGATGTCGAGCACAAGGTAGAGCGCAGAGGCGTGGAAGCCCACAGGCCTTCTGGGCTCGATAGGCGTCGAGAGGTGCAAATACAACGGGGCTTGGTTCCGGTGTGCAGATAGGAACCAGCCTCAGGGCTTCTCTCGTGACCTTGAACCCAAAGGCGTCGCAGACCGTGGCAGGGCTTATTCGAAGAGCTTGGGGGCGCGGTCAGTCGATCTTTCAGTCCAGAGGACCGTGTTATCCATGGATACGCTCTTTCCTTAGGCGCAGAAGGTACGCAAAAATGCGCGGGCAGACGAGTTCGAGTGGCAGTGTTCACATGCCACTCTGAACCCTGCCATATCGACCCAGTCGCCTTGTTATGACGGAACGACGTGGGCGAACCTCGGTTCGCACAGAAAGCGGCGTGATCGGTAGTCGCTTGTCGAATCGACAAGAACGGTGGTCCTCGTCGTTGTTGTCGGCTGGTTCAGGGGGATGAGGACATTCGTCGGCCGTCTGGAAAAGTTTCAGCCGAAGGATTCATGTTCCGGGGTCTCGTCCGTCAGCGACGGCGCGGGAAGTCAGAAGCCACACCGAATATCGATAGGGGGCCCGGCAGGCCAGAGTAGTTTCTGTGACTTGAATTCGGAGGCCGGGCTGGGGTGTAGGTGTCGAGGGACGGAGACGCCGAAAGAGCTGGGACAGCTTTGCTGTTTAATCTGGGGTTGAAACTCATCAGATTGCGTCAGAGCTTGAAAATTGGGGTCCGAATGCTTCTATTATCTGCTTCACGTTGGACAGGATGAGGCAGGCTGGCGGTAGATCTGCTTCCTGCGTCACTACGATTCCACACCACCTGGTCCAACCCATGTCTTCAGCTCTTTTCGAATCGAGACATAGCTCCCACTTCTCCAAGTCCGAGAAAAGGTTGTTTCCAGAAGCGTTTGGTCAATCTTTCGACAAGTTGTTGGCGTGGGGAATGACAAACAATACACAAGGTCAGGGGAGATCAGGCTGTGGGAACAGATCACACATGGGCTCCCTGTCAACTCTACGAGCTGCTTGGAATGTGAGTCCGTCCTGCATAGCTTGGAGCAGATTCTAGGATGATGGACTAGTTTGGTCATGGCTGACTGCCACGGGAAAATTTCATCGACCGGAGCACGTGTCTGAGACAACAACAATCGCTGTGCGTTTGCATTGACAGCCATCATCACTCCATGCTTAATGGAGTGTGGTGATGCAGGTCTGGGATGTGTGCAGCTGTTAATGCTCTCCGCTGCAACGTCGCTGAACACAGTGAGCGGGGAAACATTTCTTTTCTCTTTCGGAACCGCCATCTTTCAACTAACGACAGCTGACCGGCGGTTCACGTTTGGGAACGACACGTTGATGAAAACCGATTATTCGGGGAATTAAACGGACATAACGATGGATGTATCATTCCCCGAACGCCGCTGTTAAAGATCAGTGAAGAATTGGACAATCAACACAGACTTCCCGTCAAAGATAACATTCTACAACAGGGTTGTGGTACAACCGACGGAGTACACCCTCCTGGGCCCTGGTGGTCTCAGCTGATGCATACATACATTGCCCAGCGGCACAGTATCGCCAAGTGTACGGCCATCAGCTTGCCAGCAAGCGAAATGACTTGCTTCCGTTGTTCTTTGTCTCTGCATGTTTCAATCGGAGAGACTCCCCATCCAGAGGATTGTTCACCGCCGAAAGGCACGCACGGCACAAGCATCGCTGAAGTCCCAGACTCCCCGGCCCACGAGTCCTCCAACGACCTGAAAAGATCTATTCTCCATTGCCGCCGATTCATTTCCTCGAACAAACACTTGCCCTTATTACTTTTTTTTTGCACCGGTGCTTCGGTCTTGAATTCGTCAATGACCCGGATCCCTCCGCCTGGGGTTTCACTGTGTGGCCGCCACTGCTTTTCCCAAGCTTTCTGGGCTGTCTCCGCATTCCGGCCCCCGACATGGGCATTTCGGACCGTTTTGTCGGGTAAAAGCTGCTGACACGGTGTTCGAGGAAGGCTGGGGCTGAACCCTGGAACAGGATGGTTCGGAAGCTGAGATGGAGAATGAAGATGCTGGAATCTAATATAGTCAGAGGATTTCTGCCTCAAAGCTATTATCAGATGGTCTCTTACGAAAAAACACGCGTCGCTTCCCAGCCCAGCCTTATTATAGAAGGGCTGGCTCTCGGGAACCGCCCCCCTTTTCAATTTCTGGAGTCGAGAGCTGGCTTTTGTCTCTGTCGGCTAGTGAGATGGAATCGCCCCCATTCATGGCTTTCCACACTTGAAGTATCGCTTCCTTGGCCTCTGTAGTCCTTTTTTGATTGATTCCTGCGCTGTGGTGGGCTCTGCAAGCCTCCTGTATGCAGTCTGAATACTCTCAACGAACGCAAGGGTCATTTTGGTGGGGAGTCATGGTTGCACAGCGCGCCTGGTGGTGCTGTCGTCTGGTGGTCTTCCAAACAAGAGGTTCCAGCAGCGGACAGCAATATCAAGGCAACTAGGATGTCGACTCTTTTGGCCGAGCACACATTCCCGCATCAAGTTCGGGACTGTAGTGGTGGCTATTTGGCCTTGTAAGGCTAAGTTAGACAATTAAAGTGGCAACATCTTCCCCTAAGCGTTCTCGAATGGTGTGGTCACGTCGGATTGGGGTCTTAGGGTTCCCTGCCTATTCTTTGCAACATATCCACGCTTAAGTAGCGAAGATGAAAGGCCCTACTGCTACTTCGTGAAGCAAAACTTCCTTTCCGGAATTACGGCGTCTCCGGCAGCTGCTATGATACAATACCTACCCCCCTTCATCTGGCAGTAGGAAGTGGAGACAGAAGTGACTGGTTGCAGGTCTCCCTATCACTCACAAAAGGGATTCGTAGTGTCGGAAAGCCTGGGGAGTGGGAAGCGACGTCTCTAGATACCCATGCCTTTCTGCTTCTGTCGATCACGCATCTTGGTGCTGCCCTTCATGGAGAGCTCCGAAAAGGGAAGCGGTGTTCTTCTCATGCTCAAGACATGCCGGGGCTGTCTCCTCTGGGCAATCCATAGGATACTGCACCGTCAGCCACCACATGCACCCCATCGAGGTGATGGTAGTGCCACAGTGCTTCAAGCACACCAAGACAATCCGGCTAGGCTATGTCTTCCCTTTTGCCACCACGCCCTCCTGGCACCTGCTATAACCACCTCTACTAGGCTTGATCGGGCACGTCCAAGTTTCTCTGTCAAGAATTGAGGAGGGTAATGCGCTGGCAGCATCACAGCCAGCCCTGTTTGGACTGTATACACAAGGCTTCTCGCAACGTTATTACATTTCCAGTCTGGCAGTCATCTTTCTAGGGGTCTGAAAAAGGAGGCTAATGCAACGGCAGCCACGCCTGGGTGTCACCCATGCTTCTCTAAGCGTTGAAAAGTATCATGACAAGCACTGTACCGTACTACGACCCGCTCGCTAGTGGCTGCCGTATAGCCACGTAGAACGCCTTGCAAGGAAGGTAGACCCTGGAGCGGGGGTGACCAGGAGACACAAGATGGGCGGTATGCCATGTCTGCTGAGATCAAAGCGCCCTTCAGAGTAGTTGGGGGGCTGCGATAAGCCCTCGACTGCCAGAAGTATGGTGCTAGGACGAGGCGAAGAGTGGAAGCCCTAAGCCATACGTCAGGAGTCCACCTGAAGTTACATGGAAGAGCCTTACGTCTAAGAGACAGCATCGCCGAGCCACGAATACCAACAGAAGGCAACGCTCACACTCCTGGGATCCCGCAAGGCGTTCATTGCGCCGCATTATGCAAGTTGCAGGCAGACTGCCAGTTACGAGAGCATCGTGAGGCTGCAATGAAGCATGTGCAGATTGCCTTGATGCCCAAAGGCCTGAACTACAACATCGTGAGCATGAGGGCTCCGATGCTGCTGTGGCTGAGGCAAGTATCAGCTAGTATTACTGAAAGGCTGCCAGTAACACAGGAATCGGTACTCAAATGCTCTTACGTCACTGTAAAGCTAGGTCACTTGGCTGCGCTGCACCATCAGTCAGCGATCCAGATCACGAGTTGCGTCAGGATACTACATGAACTCAAACGATGCTGGTATTTGGAAAATGATTGCGGGTCCCATGGAAAGGACTGGCACGGGGCGTGAGAACCTCTCGATGGCTGTTTTCCAAGAAAGTTGCAAGCTGCAACCCCTTCACGCTCTTCTCTCGGACGTGAACGACGACGAGCACCCTGGCATTGGCAGATAGGGTAGTCTGCTTCACACGGGAGTCGGAACAAGACCACACCTGAAGCAAGGGGCAGAGAGATGCATGCACCAGCTACCTAGATGGAACGGAGCAATATCGGAACAGTTGATGTTTCGAGACATTAGGTGAAGGCCTACGTCATCTTTGGGTCAGCGGATATTTGTAGGTACCAAGTAGCTCAGAGCATCACGTGGTGACGAGCTGCAGTATTTGCACATTCAAGCTGCCAGAAACTAGGGAAGTTTGTGTTGTTTCACACATATAGTGGGGGCAACTTGGTTTCAATAGAAAAATGGAACCTGATTTGAATCAGGTAGTTCCTACATTGGAAGTCATTGTAACGGCCCTAAACCTGTTACTCCCTCGAACATGCTCGTTGTGATCCCTTATTCCTCAATGTCCAAGGACACATTTACGGAGGGCTAAGAACACTATTCTGACAATGCTCAAATTCCATAAGTGACTTATGACTTGACAGCTCATTTTGGAGATCCTGCTTCGCATCATTGGACGAGCCATACTGGGGGCTGGTTGACTTCACGCACACTAGACATGCATGCCAAACTATGGCGAAATATAGTTGAGGGTAGTTTTCACTTTGAACCCGAGAGTTGAAAAATAGGACTAACTACCTGTAGTACAGTGTTTAGTTTACGTTGCATATCGGCCGTACTGGTGCTGTGGGTTTTCAGCACGGCGGAAGACAATTGAGAGACGAGAAAACCTGGAGAATGATCTTACAGCATTCAACCCCCAAGCCCCGGACAAACGCGACAAAGCCTTCAATCAGACTATGGGGATTCGAGGCAGAGTAGACTCAAGGTATATTTACACTTAAACCACTGCCATGAGAAATGGGGTTTATCTGCCCAGCGTGCCTCTAAATTCGAATGTCCATGTACGCTGTGTAAGGGGACGACGGATGTTCCAGCAGCTACGTGTGGCAGAACAGCCCGTAGCTGAATCTACGTTGCCAGCTAGGTACTCAAAGACATGTCCAAAGACAGACGACGATAGCGGCGTGATCGGGTACCGAGTTCGGGCGAAGTGGGCCGACGATCACGCTAAAGGACGTCTTAACCAAGGTCTAAGCCTCATTAACCGAGAACCTTAAAGTTAAAACGAACGTCTGGCAATAGTTTTGACGTCTCGTCTGATCTTGTCCTGAGACGGAGAGAAATCTCGACGAAGGCGGGACAAACACCTTGACTACACACACCCTTGACGGTAGCCTCGCGAGTAGACCGACGTTGGTCAACTCTGGTGATTGGAAGAAGCTGTTCCCTCCATCACATGACAGACCAGGCCAGCAGGTTGCCAGTAGCCACCCCGCGGCTGGCTTCCGGGTGTGACACTTGGGAGGCGGTTGGCCCAGTCGGTCGGGACTTTGTCCATCAGGGGCGCAGTACCTATCCATTCCATTCTGCTGTGACGCGGTCGGCTGCCACAGGAATGGCCTCAAAATACATGGCCATCATCTGAGAGGTCTACAGGAGTGATGAGTCACCTGACACGAGAAAGACGTTCGCGCGGTGAAGGAGGTTCAAGGATAGGGGCATTTTCATCAGGGGTGCCTGATTGGACATCACTCTAGCGAGCCGATGCTAGAGAAAAAGAAATGCCTTGTTTACACAAGCTCGCAAGCATGATTGGACGTGACGGGCCTATATCGGACGAGCGAACTTCGTGAGAGGACAGGGTAGATGAGCCTTGCACGCCTCACTATTTCCATTGGCTCCCCAACTTTGAAACGCCAACGAACCAGCCATTATCTCCAGGCAATCGTCCTCTTCATTGGTGAAGACAACCCGATGCCATGTTTAGGAAAGTCTTGGCTTCATGTCCATATCAGTGCCTAGAATTGGGGGGGGGGGGGGGGGGGGGG